>MU914453.1:0-19960 GCA_036418165.1 Cooperia oncophora
ATATTCAGCGGTGATGATATCTCCAGCAGTCTGATAAGATTGACGAACCAAATACCCACGCATGTCGTACTCGCTTCTTCTTTAATGCCATTCCAGAGTGATAGAAGAACTGACAATGGGGGAAATAACTGCTCTGTATTAAGTAACGCAGAATAGCTCTTACGTGCCATATTCGGTTAACGAAATAACCGTGTCTACAAATACACTTGATTCTTGAAAAATAGAATTAATATTTCCAAAATTAGGTCAGCACTTACGCGTACATTAATGTGATCCATGGCGCCCTATGTATACGTAACAAATCGAATAATGCGGAGAAAGCCTTCTGTGTAACTAATGTGTAACTGGTAATAGCTACGGTACCTACACACAGGGCACTTTCCGTCGCTTGGAAATCAATGTACGACCTCTTTCAAATCCTTCATTTGGAACGACCCCACTTTTAAATGCTGTTCACCATCTTCCTAACGCTTCCCATTTTCCAAAACATCCAATTCTTCCACCTGTTTTTACAAGGGAAATACTGCTGTCGAGCGTTGAAGCGGGACAGGGTCACTGCCCAACAACTACTGATTTCGAGTAATTCTAGCAAAAATATTTTTTGTACGGGACTTTGATTGTGGGTATACGAAAAAGCAGCGAGCAACCCCTTCCTCCACCGACCATATGTGACTTCCCTCTGAGGTTTCCACATCTGACCGCGATATGTCCGATATGCCTGGGTACTTTGTCGTATCTATGAAATGGGATCTCTCAGTCGATCGGATATTGGGTGTTTATTCGTGCTGTGGATGACATTTCAAAAGGTTTATCCAACTTTTAACTTTGGAGCCGTTTCACAGCACCATCGCTGTCCCCTCAAGGTTCTTCTGGCACTGACCTGAACCAGACCAGCATTGCAGGTTACCTGGCAGTTAGCAATATACGCACTCAACGATGATCCTCAATTTCGCCGGGCGAAATCGCAAATGTGCATTTTTTTCTAAAAGAAGAACGTCCTGAACTAGGCTTGTCTTTGGTCACAGTAACCAGTTGGGCACCGGTCGAACTGTTGTTCATGTGCGTTGATTAAGATAGTGCACTCCAAACGATATTCGATATTCACTACAAATATGATACTGAATTTCGGCTCGACGCCAGAACGAACAAAAATGAGAATAATGTACTACTGTACTTCAGATGCAGTCGAATCGCGAGAAATTTCTTTTCACCATTGCAAAAACTCATAAAAAAACTGAGCAGTCATTTCAAAAAATCACAAATTCTCATAATCCTGAGCCACCGTCAAAACAAGCGAAATGAGCGTCCTTCCATACTATGACTACCTCGCCGTCATACCCGCACTGCGAGCTGTACAGTATCAAAGAGCGTTACGTGCGTCTCCCACATTTTGCTAATATCAAGAGAAAGTACGGTATGCATTACTAGCCTGTTACTAACGCTCAAGTGTGGTTGCGGGCATTTACTTTCAAGAGGGGGTAGGACCTTGGATGAGTTTGCTCTGTGGCTTGCTTGGATTTCCTTTCGAGAATCCTGACGGAACGTCGCAACCGGCGGAAGATGAGGCGTTTGATGGTGTAGAGCATAGTTCTGAATTTATAACACTTTATAGACCATTTGGAACGTTAGTTCGACTTGATAAAAGCTCCACCTACCAACCTCGTGAAGCACAACACAAGTTTCTAACGCAAGTTACACTTTACCAGGTTGTAAGAGCAGAGAAGCTGGAAAAGGTCGACAGTCATCCAACTGAATGAGCGACCCTCCGCCTCTGGCTAAATTCGCCAAACATGGCTCTATCGTACTTTCAACTTTTTCAGGGGCTGGGGAATAAGGGAGACTGCTGATTTTTTCCCGATTTCACTGAGCAAAGGCAGTCGCATGATGAAGTTGCAGAGAGATGACCTTCTGTTGCTCTTAGATCACTACGATCGCAGCAGAAAAGGACAACATCAGATCGATAAAGGATCTGAAGAAGTCATGCAAGTAGGAGCTAGCGCACTCGGCTGAAAAAGGTGAGGTGCGTATTCCAGTCCTACTCGAGGCCAAGACTTTTGTGCATAACTCGCTCTTTATAATAACTTTCGGAGCGCGAACTGCCTCGTTGAACAGCATAACAGCATTTACTATGGCAAAACAAACAGGACCTCAATTTGTACCCATTTCCGTATTCCTTGTATTCGTGCCACTTTAAGAATGGAAGGGCTATTCGGATTCCGAGGAGGTCCATTTTTTTCCAGTGGGCATGAAGTGCACAAATAGAGGGAGCGTTTCTGACTGCTTTATTTGAATTAGCGACGGCTGAGCTTCTAATGGGATATTGCCGACTTTCTTCTATTGCAGTCATATCCTTGCCCAGCGTAAAACATGATGGCGTATCCATCAAATGGAAAGTCATGCATGAAACGCACCATCACTAAGTGGAGCACGCGAGCACACCCCTCTCCTCCACGGGAGATGGGAAGTAGTTGATGCCTGCTTCGAATCGTTTATCGAAAATTTTTTCGAAAGTCTTCGACAAGAACTCTCAAATGCCAGGACACCATCGAGCACGGCAAAAATGTAGACTCTTCCAACTGTAAGCTGACTCCCGTTACCGCCACAGCTTTTACAGCTACAGGCCTTCACGATAGGCATCGGCAGCGGGTTTGATATAAGAAACAAGCAAAATTACCCCAACAAGCTGAACTGCGCCACGGCTGGGGAACTGCCCAAACTCAAAAATGGAAGTGTATTTCTCGTAGTTCTTTGCTTCTTTGACAGAAATGGCCTTGGAATGCCAATTCGCAGCGACGCTTTATCGTACCTGTGATTGATCCACTGCGTCTCGACTTTCCGTGGTCTGCTACTTGGGTTTCTCTCCTTTTTCTTGACCTTCTTTAAATATTTCCTGTCCGTCTTCTTTGTCCAGATTTATTATTCCTTCTTTCTTAATGTTTTCTACTTCGAGTAGAGTGCAAGGCAGCGTTCATACTTCGCGACAGCAGCGGCAGACCTCGGCCACCTCCGCGATCGCCGCGATCGTTGGTACATGGCAAGCGCGCCCCGAACGCCATTATAGGACTGCATTGGCCTGATAATAAGGGAATCCAACTTGTGAGACCTTCTTTTCTCTTAATAATGGCTACTAACTGATAACTTACGACTTTCTATACATAAGCGGATCTGGAATATGAGGTAAGGAGGTTTCACTTCTTTTTAGGTCGGGATAAGGCCAACTCCATTTCCTGGGTGAGCTTCTTTTTTTTCTTTTGTTTTTATTGTTTCAATTTATGCAAGCGCCTCAAAAGTTCCTATCGTCTGAACTGTTCCAACTTCCAAAACATTTATAGTTTACAAGTCGAGTTCAAACAACGAAAAAAAACAGAAAGAAACTCACCTAGGAACCAAAACACTAATCATTTTACGCAACATCAACAGGTGAAAACTTTATAACCTCATGTATAAGCTCGACGAATGAAAAAAGAAACAATAAAAACCTACCCTAAATGAAGCTCTCACGCTTTTTGCTCATTTCTATCCTGAATCAAGAAAGAAAATAGAAAACAAAAGCCATTAAGTTGGGTTCACCTTTCTTTGTGTCAAACCAAGCTTCAGTATCTAAGAAAATTGCAGTTAAAGGAAAAAAAGCATGAAATTGAGTCGCTTCTTCCCAAAAGCCTTCGGAGCGCAAGTAATAGCGTTGGGGCGCGCTCTGCCATGTACCGACGATCGCGGCGATCGCCGAGGTCGCCGAGGTCGCCGCGATCGCCGCTATCGCCGCTGTTGCCGCGAAGTATGAACGCCGCCTTACGGCGGAGCACTTCTACTAAATAATCTGTTCATTTTGAAAAGGGTCAAAAGTTCCTAGGCCTCGACGAAGGCACCGGAACCTCAGGCTCAACAAAACTCACAAAACAGTTACGCTATCAAAAACTAGTGCCCGGTTTCAAGAATGTAAGTCACTGAGAGCCTCACTTCTTTCTTTGCTTCGTTCCATTTCATCTACATTTCATTCTTCGAGAATTCTTCTTTATTTATCAGTTAAAATTGAAGTGGACATAACTCTCTTATGACCCTCGGATCAATCGACGTGGATATTTGTAGTGTTGATACACTAGAACATTCCATAGAATAATAAATATATTTTGAAGTTAGGACTCCCATGATCTGCTGCTTAGCCACTTGACGAAATTGAAGAGTACAAGCCGATTTAATCTGCTCTAATTCTAGAAGTCTGCGATGGAAAATACGACGGACGTTATCCCCGAATATTCGATGTCCTTCTCAAAATAGAATAAACCTGCAAGTGCGTTTATAAGAAGATTGTTTAGATGACTGGGGCAGAATACGTTCGGTGTAGCCAAATTTGGGAGAAGTATGCAGCGTCACTTTAAGGAACAGTGCGTCAATATGGTAGAATATGTAGGTAACCAAACCCCTGTATTATGTAGGTAACCAAATTGGCGACGAGAAAAACGAATGTGACGCCACTTTTCGGAAAGCTTTCCATGATAAAGCCGACTTATTTTATGCCAAATTCGTCTCTCAAATCTGCTAATCTATTTGCATCAACTTCAATATTGATTGAAAGAAAGCATCATGAGGCAGAAGTCTCCATGTTGTGGGTCAGGTGCCAAAAAATACACGGATAGACGGTTTCTGAGAATTTGCGTTCTTGGGTTTTTGTCCGCTGTACTAGGCGACCATGTCTAGGTGAAAATCTGATAAAGGCGGTAAATTTTCCGCGGAGTGCGAAAACCACATTGGCGTAGAGGACTAGGCCCACTCACCCCGACTCCTTCCTCTAAAGCTCAGACAAACTATTGACTTCCTGGGTATAGACAGTTTCGCTGCGTACTTTAGCAGCCCAAATGGAGTAACAACATTTTCAACAAACCAAGAAATTGGGCTGAAACGCCCCCTTACCATCGTGCATCTCGGTTAGCCCTATCCGAGGCATTTCGATATTATGGGGCGAGCCCGATGGTAACGCAATGTTGTGCCTGGCCCGCAGCCTTCAATTCATCTCTTGTGACTTTTAGGTACGGTACTTTGGCTACGTACTGAAGTTACCGTAGGCCTATGAAAATGTGACGCATTGCGTGGGAGAGGTATTGTGGTCCGCAATGGATAGCATTGTAGTAGCCTGCCCCTTTAGCCAGCTGCAAAAATTATAAGCGCGTACAGTCGCCCGCCTTAAATGAGCAGAAGCTTGCCCTCAATGTAAACTCTTTTTTGCCCCTGTCCATTCCCAGGGCCCCCTACCTTCTAAGCTCCGCCCTTGCCAGCGCCAAAAGCCCCAATGCTATTCGCGGACGCGAGTGCGCATGCTGGAATGAAGCGCCTCATGCCACTCCAGCTTTTGCGAGTTGAAAAGTTTGCAAGGCGAGGCGGAAAATACTGACTGCTGATTTGCTTACTTGCCCAACGCGGGTGTTTTTTGCCCCTTTCTCATGTCATTTGTTTGAGTGGCCCCGGACTACGAGTGAGCCTAGTTGTAGATTAGTGCTTTAGCCTCTACCGCGCTCTTCTCTCTTTGCCCATCTCTCTACGCACTGCACAAATCTTGCCTACTATTCCTGGCCCAGCTTTAACAGTCACTCAACGGGTCAATATTCGCCGGCACACCCGCGCCCCACCACTTTTCAAATGGCCTCATTAATTCACTCGGGAATTGCCCTTAACCGCGCTGTTATTAAAGTAAGCGAAATTAGGTGCCATTTGGTTTATTCGGGCATTCTCAATCAAGAAATTCTTTATCCCTGCCAACTGGCTCTTGTTTAGCGTGCACTCCCGTTTGCGCCCCCCGCCCATGTAAGCGAGCCCTGAGCGTGTTTATTGCCGAGCGACTCCCACATTTACTTGTATGAAGTTGGCTGCAATTGTGTACGCGAAACTAGTAAACACCCTGCGCCCGCTAGCCACCGATGCTCAAGCCGCTGCAAATGCCCCGTTCCAGCGCATGTATTTTGGATGGAAGGTTGCGGCTTGAAAGTTTCGTCTTTGCTGCTGCATGCCCGTGCGTTAGCGCTGACAGCGTGTTTCTTTTTTTCTGCCTTCCCCCTGCTTTAGGCTCTTCTCTCATCTTGTTGCCCCTTACGGCCGCCTGATTTGTGTTCTCATGCGTTGTAGCCGGCTTTATACGTAAGAGCCCAGCACTGCAACAGCCAGAGCTGCTAGCCCTGTAAACCTTGATGGTTCGACTTGCTATCGGTTGGACACCTTTCAATTGTCGCCACTAGCCAGGCATTGCCAGGCAGGATTCTAAGGATATTTATTTTGGCGAAAGAAAGGGTCTACGTGCGTCAAAGCAAGCCAGGGATTCCTCTTTTAGCAACCCTAGCCCGCCTGACACTGCGCCCATCGCTAACAGAGAACAGCAAAGGTCACAACGTATAAGATCAAGGCCAATCGAAATCTCATATGGGGCCCGAAAGGCCTGACCTTACATGGCCCCGAACATTATGTTGAAGTTGTGGAGAACAGAGTAATACGTAATCTGATCATTGCTCACAATTTCATGTGTTCTGTGGAGGCCAGACGACCGCGCTTTGCCCGCGGGGTGCGGGGCGGCGGGGGCGGGCCGGGGCCTGCACCTGTCTTCGGCTGGGTTTTTCGTGCCTGCTGCGGCCGCTCCCCGTCCCCTCCCTCCGCGCTGGGGCTCTCTCTGCAAGAGCACACATTCGTTTACGGTAAGCTCAAGGGACAGTTTTTGCGTTGTCAAAATGGAAGACAAGATGAGCTTCGAAAAAACTTTCGACTTCCTCAGGCAAAACATAAATTGGTAGACCCAGGTTATTGTTCCCTGGTCCTCATTTTCCCTCTGTCCACGTTTGGTTAAAACGCAGGTTTTTGATCTTCCATCTAGGTCCAGAATTTTGTTGTTCGACTTAGTTGCGCTTCTTCTGCGAGTGTCTGCGATTGACATAGTACGATGAAAGGCTCATCGTTTTCGTAGAAGGATTTGAAACGGAACGCGGAACGTCTTCGTCGGAAGGAACGCGATTGCTGTAGATCGAATTCGGTATCGCTGTCGATGGTGATGTGAAACATATCGACCCAAGCAACAAGAGCTTGATGGCCTTTGCAATAGAAGCAAGTTCATGTTGATCTGAGGGATGAGAGCTTTTATACAAGTTATGAATAAGCTCCGCCCATCTCCTTGACAGTTGCATTACAGAAAAGGTTACACCTTAGTGAAAAATCATGCGTTATCAGTGGAATATTGAATATAGATCTCAACAAAGAACATCACAGATCTTAAATAAGTGAGCCGAATGAATACGTGCTGCTTAAATAACAGCAGTGCTGTATTGAAAGTCGGCGACGTTCTAAACACATTGCATTCTAGCTTGGCTATTGATGTGAAAGCTCTACATGGCAAAAAGCGAATAGAAAAATTTCATTACTTCCGAAATGCGCCACGCATTCTACTTTCCGAAGCGGTAGTTCTAGGTCACAGGGGCAATTCGATGTGTGAGTAGACTTCCAGGCTTCCATGCTTGCTTGCTGCCAGTTTATCGTTCCTAAGTAGAACGCTTGGCTCGACCCAATATGCGGCAAACGATAGTCCTTGGTCCTACACCATCTCCATTTGGTGCGATGAATCAATGAAAAAACTACTTTGCTCGCTTTGACCAGAGGCCTGCCTTGAAGTGTGATTGGCGTATTTTCGAAACTTTTTTAGAGGGAGGGAGCGGGGAGAATATTAGTGATTTTTGACACGAAATATTTACAACTTTTAGCAAGGGGCTCTTAGAGATTTTTGATCTCTGTTCATCATTGGTGTTGTCAAGTTTCAGTCGGTAATGTTACGAAATATGTTCTGTTGCTAGAGGAACAGTGATTAGCGGGTGATCTAGACTCAAAAGCGGATTAGGCTAGAGGTAAAGTTTGTGTGAGCAGGAATTATATGCATTCCTCCTGTGGAAATTCGTGCCCTGCTTGTGTACACTACTCCCACGCTTCAGATTACTTGTAGAAATGTCAGGTTTCTTTGCTTTCATGTAGGTTAATCTCCCGTCTGCTCTTCTTTTCAACTTTTTGTCCTTCTATCTTCTCAATTTCAACGATTTTAATTATCTATATCTACCCATACAGGGAGCCATGTTTGTTACATGCATTTGGTATGTGAACTTCTTTTTCTCTTCTTCTCCCTAGCGTTAGTCCCGCGCCGTCGCAGGGTCCGCTGTCTTGTTAGACGTCGCCACTTGTTCCGATCCACTGCATCTTCTGCCGTGGCTTTCACTTCAGTGAGGTCCTTCTTGATGACGTCCCTCCATCTTTTCTTTGGGGCTCCTCGTGGTCGCTTGCCCTCTGCTTCGAATTCCAATGCCTTCCTTATTGGGTGGTCCTCAGGCCTTCTCAGCACGTGCCCATACCATCGCAGTCGCTGCTCTCGTGCCTTCAGCTGGATCGGAGCCGTCTGTGTGACCGCCCTGACGTCCTCGTTTTGTCGAGTCGTGTCCAGCCGCAGGCCCATCTCAGCATCCTCATTTCAGCTGAGTGGAGCTGCCTTTCATGAATTCTTGCAGATGGGCTAGCACACACTGCCATAGAGCATTGTAGGCCGTGTTATACGTCGCCATTTGCTCCAATCCACTGCATCTTCTGCGGTGGCATTCACTTCAGTAAGGTCCTTCTTGATGACGTCTTGTAGAGCATTGTAGGCCTTACCACCGCCCGGTACACCTTGCTCCTTGAGCGTTCTCGAGCACCGCCGGTCGCACAGGATGCCAGTGGACTCCCTCCATTTCATCCAGGCTGCGTTGATTCGGGTCTTCACCGCCTGGTCCACGCTGCCATCAGCTGCTAGGTCGCTCCCCAGGTACTGGAAGTCTTCGACCTTTCGATGCTCTCGCCACGACTGTCCACAATGGGTTCCGACTTCTTCTGACACTCTTCAGAGCTCAGGAACTTGGTCTTCTTTACGTTCAGCCGGAGTCCATTCTCAGCGAGCACATCCTGCCACCGCTGCACCTTGTCCTGGAGTTCTTCCTGCTCCGCTATCAGGGCGATGTCCGCTGCATAGGGGATGGTTTTTAGTGGCCCTTCCATAAATTATTTTGCCATGACATCCAGAGTCAGGAGGAAGAGAAACGAGCTGAGGGCTGATCCTTGGTGTATCCCCAACCTCCTTCGTCAAGCCGTGCAGGGTGCGTACAGCTGCTTTAGCCCCATCGTACATGTCCTTCACTATGGAGACCAGGTGCTCCGGAACGTTACGTTCTCTGAGCGCTCTCCAGAGTACAGGCCGAGGCAGGCGGTCGAATGCCTTCTCAAGGTCCAGGAAGGCTAGGTAGCAGGGTCGCCGCTTCTCTCGGTACTTCTCCATCAGCTGTCTGGCGATGAAGATGGCATCAGTGGTGGACCTTTCGGGCATGAAGCCGAACTGTTCCTGCGAGATAGGGACAAGCTTCCCTCAGCCTAGTGTTGACCAGGCGCTCGTACAGCTTTATGGTATGGCCGGATTATTAAAGGTAATAATCCGGCTAACGCTTCAGAAGCCTCAAGTCACAAGCGCAAAAAACCAACTCTATAATTTCACGTCACGTTCATACTAAAGCTGAGTAACCCATCTCAGAGAATTTTTGGACAGAAGGATCGTACATGTTTTGATTGTTACATGATGCATTTCAGCTCTCGCATGTGAAAGAATGAATCTAACAGCAGTTTTATATTCTGGTGAATACTGTGGTTACAAATTGTTCCATGAACGTGGCCCCACTTGCAACGGCGTGATCCATACCAGATGAATTGAGCTGGGAGTCCAAAGTAACATGACTCAGAATGATTTTTTCACTTTGTGCGCAGATGGGGTGAAGATTCAAGGCCTTTGAGGTGATGTAGGACTTTCGGAAATACGTAGAGGGGTTTAATGAAGGATAAAGTTTTCGCACTGACCAGCTTCTTCTTGGCCTGTATCACGTATTTCTTCACTTTCATATCTCAGAATCGTGATGGCGTTTTGAATGCATTATGGCCTATACAATGACTTTCGAGGGCCATTTGATTGAGGTGGACCTGTAAGTAATGGCGTATTTTCTCATTCGAAATATCGCGCCACATGAAAACTTTTGCCTTTAAGTGTTATACTCACTATTCCAGGAAATTTCTCACCCTATACGACGGTCTTGTTATTTACTTGAACTTTCTCTTTTCACAAGTGCTCAAAGTGGAGGGTCAGATCGACAAAATTAAGCATTTTCGGCAACCTCTCTTTTTTACTTCTAACAATAAGAAGCTAAAACTGCACAGACCCAGATGCTAGATATATGGCTTAAGGTTATGTCTTTTAGAATTGCTTAGTATACATTGAGTGAATCAGAGCTTCCAATTTGACCTTACGCACCTCAAGCGTCGAAGCTGGTGCTCTATTTATTTCGACTAAGAACTTACAGAATAGCCTTATTCATGGAGATTAATACCATATAGGAGAAACGCTTAAACGAGCTCAAGGACCTCTTTATCGTTATGGACCACCACCCTCAGTTGATGTGAGACGCTCCTAAATTAGTGGGTAGGTTCTGCAGGCAGTCCCTCCGAGGAAATGGCACTACATGCTACACACATTTACAAGGTCCGGATGCCCGCCTTCTTATCGTTTGATACAGCTTCAAGCTCATAAGAAGGGTCTTTTCGTGATCATATACATTTCATGTTTTGAGCCTTTTCTGCAGCATGAGAGCTTAGATCAAGTGCAGATTTTATTGCCGAAAACTCACTTTTGTGTCGACCCGACACTCCACTTTAATGAAATAGAGATCGACAGAAATAAGGAAACACTAGAAAGGCAGCCATGTCTTCTTATATTAACCATCAAACGGTGTGGAGCACATTAGGAAGAATTTACTTTCCATATAAAGATTCGTGTGAGAAAGAAGCGCCATTGCTCATGGGCCAACCCGGTACAATTCGGTTTTTTTTGTCCTTAAGAAGGAATCTGGTGCCGATTCACCACACTCGGAGAGTAGACCGAGAGTAGAACCGGGATTGGACGGCCCCGACACCACGCGGCCACTTGCCACTGCAGTACCTTCACATCAAATATTACTTTTAAAATTTCTTTGATACTCAATAAAATAACTGCCGTCATCAAAGCAAAGCCAGCTGCCTCATTTTATCGTGAAAAATGAAGAAAATTTAAAAATAAAATAAAGAGCTAATTGTTTATTTGTGGCACTACTCACATAAAAGCGAACATCTTTACAATTCGAGATATAGCATGCAAACGCTTTGCTCACCTTGGCCCATTCCCACTCGTAACTATAAAGCATCTGGAGATAGAGGCGAAATCTTCTTGTGCGATTTACAATAAGATCCGCCATCCCAACAAGGTAAACACGTTGATCCCGCTATTTATCATGTTGTTTACTGATAAACGCACTTGAACGCTGATCTCAAATCTCTGCTCAATGCAAATCCTGAGGCGTTGGGCGGGGCCTCTCCAAGACTTGTATAAAACTAGCATCGCTGGGCTAGCCACAGCCACAGTCAACGTCGAGAGTCAACGTCGTGCTCAAATAGACATGTTCCATATCAGCATCGAAAACGAATTTGATCTACAAAACGTGCGACTCGTTCAACGTCGGAAACTGCAGCAAGCTCGTCCTCGAAAACTGTGAACATTCACACACTGTGAATCGGACGTCCATATGAAACTACAATAGTAGCTGAACATAATCTGTGGAAGCGCATCTTTGAAGCGAGCAATTGAAAGTGAATAATGAACGTTCTGGATCAATGGATGTCCTAAGTACTGAGCCTTTCTGAAGCCTCAATGGAATTGACGTCTCCCTGCATCTCATTTGTGTTCTTTGAGCTAGCTGAATATATCCAGATTTTTCTTTCTTTATGTGCTTAATTACGACCCTGAATGGATCACTTATTTCGTTAATAAGGCCAACTATACAGGTTTAATTAAGCAGATCGGCCTTAATGTTTATGTCATGAATTTGCTCTTGTTTACTCATACATGTACTCATGCAATGTATACAAAGCCTCTTTAACAATGAAAAAATATTTATTGAAATGTTTTCCTTTTACTGCTGAGGCAAGGAGGTTGATAGGTGGAAGCATTCACTGGTGGCTTGTCTCTCGGCCAGATAGTCGCAATCGAAGTCTAGTCACTCTAATAGCGTTGTAGTTGGTAAGAACAAATTATTGAAAAGTCAGACTATTAATCAAGAATTAGTCGTTAAAAAGTAGTTGCATGACGTAAAAGTATTCGCAGGCACTGCTTTCATGATACTACTACGTCTTCAAGAAGCCCTTCGATACGGGTATTGACGTAACTCGGTTCTCAGCTTACCAGTTACCAACAGCATACGTGGTTTTTCCTGAACATGCTGAACTTTCTTTGAAAACAATTGTTCCGAAAAAGTGGATAGCACAACAATCATCTTCATAGCTGGTCATATGAAATACATAGAGTAAAGGTGATTTTCCACGGTACGATGAGGTCCTCTATTTCGCACTCGAGCGAAAACGGGAAAGTTCGTTTTATGGCTGCAGAGTACGTTCGAGGAGCAATTCCTCTTCGGCGGAGGGGTGTGGAGGGTGTTTTGCTGGCTCCCATGGATCACTGCCGATGCCTTCTAAGGAAATCTGTAGATTCCTGTGAAGCTCTGCATAATAGGAGCTTCTTTCACACTTGATAAGAGTCTTCAGATCCTAAAAAGGTTGGACATATAGCTCAAAAAAACTAGTGGAGAAAACCTAGCGAAAGTGCGGCCTTCCCTCAAGCCTAACAGCGCCTACGTTTGATTACAGAACAGGTTGATTAAACGGTAAATTGGTAGCTAATCACATAGGCGAACGGTTGCATTACTCAGAAAAGAATCTCTGTAGAACATTCACGCACCACACATTCACGTCTTGCTCTGCTGACTGCTTTAACATTACTCTGCCTGTTAGCCACACTTTTAACTAACTCTGTAACCGACCCGAACTCGCAACTCTGATTGGTTGTGTTCTTACAACGGGTTGTTGAATTAGATGTCCCATCAGAGGGTTCTGCCCTTCCAGCAGACAAACCCGACAAGAAAGGAGTGCTCAGCTCGTGTTGTGTTGCACAAGCCACTAGCTCTATTCCATTGATATATTATGAACGGAGCAGAGCGGTAAAAAAGTAAACACTTTCATAGGTGTTGATCAAGTGTTTGTACTACACAAAGAATTATTCACTTCTGATCTACTATTTCGTCATCAATGGTGGCTATCTCAATTTCGAATCTGGTTTTGATGAACACTAAAATGCAGAACAATCGAGCGAGCAAGATACTTATTGCTTGCTTTTTTTGTGGCCACTGCTTCTGTTGCTTATGAGTTCTGAGAGGATCTCAAACAAAATGTTAGAAGACGGATTCACTTTGTGGCAGCAAATTAAGACAAAGCGATAAAGACCCAATGTAGACATGACTACGGATTAGAATAAGGTTGTGTATACAGGTTGTATTCAGTGTATACAAAAATGTATGTGCACGTTTGCAGGAAAGTTGCATATTGTTGGTAGAAACTGTACACCTACTCTTCAAATTTGGTGCTCCGAAGGAGCGAGGTGGAGTGTGCAAAATACGCCTAACCGTCACAGTGCATTTTCCAGCAAAATGTAGAAAATAATTGAAAATAGCTCGAGCAATGGGTTAAAGTTGAATCTGGCCAGAGGATCGTGCAACATACAGCGCTTTGTTACTTCCGAAATTCTAATGACATCAAAAGAAAGAGCCTGACGCCCCTTATCCAATCTTATCAGATGCTGGCAGTTTTTGTCACCAACCTAGTGTTCCTTTCCTAAACCCTACATCGTATCTTGGAACCAACCTCCTACTGTTGCTGTGACTCGCGTGATGGACTCAGTGACCATACCCTTCTAACATCTCGAATCTTATCAGCAGCTGACAGTTCTTGTCATCCACCAATAATGTTCCTGTCCCATACCCTAAATCATATGTTGGAATCAACACCTGGCTGATGCTGTGACCCGCATTACGAATATGGTGAGAGTTCCATTCTGAGGCCTCTTATCAGATATTATCAACTGATATCTCCCGTCACACCTCTACGTCACTTCTTGGAACCAATATCTCGCTGCTACTGGGACCGGCGCTATGAATTTCGTGTCAAAGGGACAGACGCACACGCTGAAAATTTGTTCCCTGGTCGACACTCAAAGCACGTTCGCATTTCGAGACATCTAAAAGAACGTTAACTGAAGCCCGCTGGGGCGAATACGCAGAATTCAGCAGCTGCCGCAAGAAGAGTTATTGCTGTAAGAGGCAAACACACTAGGATTTCCTGGATTTTCTGCTGACTTATTGTGCAATGCTCCATTGTGAATGCTTGGAAACTGGTGCTAGTGTAAAAGCGAGAGAGTCGTAGCTTACCAAACAAATTCGATGATTTAGCTCCGCCGATCTGCCCACGGCAGCATAGTAACCGTTTCCTCTACAACATATAGTGGCAACTATGACTCGTCAGGAAATCTAGAAATATGACTGGGATACCGAAATGCTTTACTCCATGTACTCTCCTTCGGCTCAGATTTTATGTTCTGGTAGTGCGAACTTCCAGCTGCACTTGAAACTTCGTTCAACTTCGGAAAGTGCATGCACACGGGTGGAGCGGGTTCCACCACGTAGTACCAGGATTATCTTAACTAACAACTTATCTTGGAGCTGAATTACGTTTCTATCAATGTTTTAGTAAAAAGAGCATTTTGTCCATGTGTTTGCATAATTCCCTACATTTTGTCGTATACAACTGAAAATGCTCTGCTCTCACAAGTTTACTCTGCTTTTCCCATCTAGCTACAGTTTCAGCTTCTTTGAAGCCTCTCGAACCTTTGCTTCTTCTGCCATTTCCCCGCACTCTGCTTTCCATTCTGTTACTGCTTCTTGTTCCCTGATGACCAGATCTAATCCTCTCCGAAGATCAGTCACCGATGGTCACCTCGATGGTATGCGGGGCGTCACCTCGATGGTATGTGGGGCGTAGGATACATATCGGACGGTTTCGTTAACCTGTTCTTATGCAGGACAAAATTTTGAACTTCGGTAGAAATTTGCTACTCCGACAGTTTGTGGTCCTGAACACGAATATGTCCTTCTTTTTGCGCAAGGACTTGGATGGAGTGCGCTGTAGCCCTAATATCCTCAAGCCCTCTTCTCAGCTGGAAGCAAAGGCAAGTGGAAGCGGACCGTAATGTTTTATCAAAACTGACCCTTTTGGGTATAGTTCTAGAAAGAAGCAACACTTCTGGGCAGAGAGGACTCGATTAGGCAACTTCTTGCATGTGTGCAGGTGTCACTTACATACTTTGATTCATACCCCCATTCCCTGCTTTTTTCCTTCACACCTTACAAGATGTCGCGTTCTTACGGCACAATGCAGTACAACGACGAAGCACAAAAGCGCGTAACTGCGTTCGGAGAAACATGGCATATTTCGAGACGATCTTTGTCTGCGTCAGAAAATGCGTCAATTGTGGATCATCTTGGATTTTCGCTTACCTCGGATTCTTCCCTGATTACAGTAATAATAATTTTCAATGAACGGTTTCAAGCTATATAGTTGAGTCTGTACCAGGGCACGTCGCTGCTTGCTTTTCTATTAGCTAAGAAAAACGTTCTGCGACATGAGGCCGGATACTGTCGCAGCAGTAACGGCCACAGTCGCTCTAATCAGTTTGGAACATGGAACGTCACACTCGATCTCACCCAGAACACTCAATTTCTTTCCACGCCTCGTCAATGCAAAGAATGCATATGGCGATGAGGCTGACCAAAAGATTATGAGTGTCGATCAGGGAATTGACCACACCCAGCATATTCATCGAATTAGCAGCCTCCACCTACCACCAACTTTGGTTCCTACTGCATCCTGAGGAATGCAAACATCGAAAATCATCGTATACTCGAAGAGGTTCATCACTTTTTCATTGTTGTTACTGTAGTTCTGCAAGAGTAGAATTGAAAAGCTGTGCGAAAGGTGAGCCCCAGTCCCAGTAGCTAATGGTGATCACCTTGCAGATAAGAAACGCCTCTTAGTAAACGAAAATATGGCCTGCACTTTTGGTGAAGATGTCGCAGAACGTTTTTCTTAGCTAATAGAAAAGCAAGCAGCGACGTGCCCTGGTACAGCATCAACTATATAGCTTGAAACCGTTCATTGAAAATTATTATTACTGTAATCAGGGAAGAATCCGAGGTAAGCGAAAATCCAAGATGATCCACAATTGACGCATTTTCTGACGCAGACAAAGATCGTCTCGAAATATGCCATGTTTCTCCGAACGCAGTTACGCGCTTTTGTGCTTCGTCGTTGTACTGCATTGTGCCGTAAGAACGCGACATCTTGTAAGGTGTGAAGGAAAAAAGCAGGGAATGGGGGTATGAATCAAAGTATGTAAGTGACACCTGCACACATGCAAGAAGTTGCCTAATCGAGTCCTCTCTGCCCAGAAGTGTTGCTTCTTTCTAGAACTATACCCAAAAGGGTCAGTTTTGATAAAACATTACGGTCCGCTTCCACTTGCCATTTGCTTCCAGCTGAGAAGAGGGCTTGAGGATGTGACGTGCTCCGTGATTCTCAGTGAAGCATTAACAGCTTTCGTGGGTGCCCTTTCGGGGAACTCAGTAAATTGCGGTGTTCGACTTAGTAATCTTCTTGTTCTAAGACCAAACACTACGCCGTTGATGTCATTCTGGCCAACGACTGTGAACATTGACTTCATAGCCTGAAGATCGGGTGGATGAGGCCGTGTTCTTCATTCGCTTTCGGCAGCACAAATCAGAACGGCATTCGTCTCAAAAGGAAAAAATTAAATCCGACGACATGCCGAAGTAAAGTATACCGTATGCTTGCCCCACGTTCTGGATACGGGCATTCCTCACGGCTTGACTGCAGCACATGGACACAGCTAGACTACGGTAAACGGACAAGTTTTTATAGTAGCGCATCACTAGTGTGTCACTTTCACGCAGCACATCATAACGTAATTGCTTCCCTATGCTTTTTCGGCGCTGTTCGATGACGGGGGCATTTTGCACTCTCACTGCTGCACTATTGGGTGGGCCCATAAGTAATGGCGTTTTTTTCACTCAAAATATCGTGAAAAATGTGAAAAGTTTCGCCATTAAATTCTACCTGATCTAGAGAATTCCTTGCCCTACACGATAGTCTTCTTAGTTTTCTTCAAGTTTCTCTTTCCACTAATATTTAAGTGCTCAAACTGGAGTGTCAGGTCGACGAAATTGAGCATTTTCGACAGCCTCTCTTTTTACCTCTAATTAAAAAGCTGAAACCGCACAGGCCCAGTTGCTAAGTATGTGGCAGAAAGGCTGTCTCTTAGAAATGCTCACAATAGTTTAGGTGATTCGAAGATTTAATATCGACCTCACAGAGAAGCATCGGACCTAATGCCCTATTGAGTTCAACTGAGAGCTTACTGAATAACCTTATTCATGGAGATTCATACCAAGGATGGGGAATCGTTAGAGGTCATGGAATGCTTCCTTATCATCATCAACCACCACCCTCAGTTGATGTAAGATGTTCGAAAATTAGTGGGTAGGCTCTACAGGCAGTCGCTCTCCAAGAGGGCTCCTCATGCGATGCACATTTACAAAGTCCGAAAACCCAACTCTTGACCGCTTGAACCAAATTCAAGCTGTCATAAGACGCATCTTCCTTTGATCATATATATCACAAGTTGTGAACTTCTGTAATTCAAGAGCCGAGAAAAAGTGCAAAAAGTTGTTGTCGAAAACTTACTTTTGTGCCAACCCGACTTTCCATTTCAATGGAAAAAACCAAAAAGATCAAGAAATCGTAGGAAAGCAATTATGCTACCTTACAGAGCAGAAAATTATCTATCTAATAATGTAGAATAATTTAGAATACATTGGGAAAATAATCATTTGCCATATAAAAATTCGCGCAAGGAAAGAACGCCATTACTTATCTGCCAACCCAATAGTTCCGATTTCAGGTTTCACTGATGTAAAACCTGTGAACTCTTGTTAAGCTGGAGTAGGCTCATGAGTTCCATGATGAAATCTGTCAACCTTTGTGAGCTCATGAAATAGCTCTCTGAGTGGCCAAGTGAAAAATGCCCCCCCCCCGTCGCCGAATTGCGCCTACTTTTCCTTTTGTAGCGGAAGTTACCAAAGTTTCGCACGTTGCTGCTAGACTTATCGGTTGATTAGTAATGTTGACAGTCATTGCAAACGCTGTCTGTGCTGACTGCAAGAACTTTGGATTAAGCAAGAATAACATTATTAACTTTCGAAAAAGACTATTATTACTTCTCAAATCAGTATTATAAGAGGATGAACAGTAGTATTATGTATAACCCAGAACTGTAATCGTGCTTAACTATCAAAGCTGTAAAGACGAAGTCGCAGTGATCACAACGACAATGTTTCGTTTTCTCCATAAACCAATTATTACAAAAACTGACTTCATAAAGAGCGATCCCAAAAATTATAGAAGAAACCTGAAGACCTTATAACCACCTTAACGCGTCCCGGACAGCGTGACACACACGGTGTGTCATGATTATGTCTCCGTGCGCTGCTTTTGTTGATTTGGCTTTTCATCCATGTTCTGAAGTTGTCAAAACGCGTTCCTAGTCACGGTACTCACCTCATAAGCGACTGAAAAATTGGTGGAAGTGCAGTAAATAAAGCACGCAGTACGACGGTCCCAATGTGTTAAACAAAATTTTGAGCTTAGATGCGTTTCAGAGTTGAATAAAGCAACAAACAATAGCTTCCCGTACCTTAAAAGCGAACGGCAGCACAGAGGAATTTGAAAATATTCGGTATTTTTTAGATTCCGAGATACATGGCTCCATCAATAGGAATCCTAGCTTTGATTTGCACTGTGAGAGCATTACTCGTAAAGCCACGACAATGGTCTATAAACTTTTCAGGGTTCTCACAACCAGGAATAGTTCTTTACTGCGTGCTCATTTTTGCTATCCCATGAAGAAACAAGTGATGAGACCTGCATCAAAAATAATCCCAGCAATCTCGAAAATTCTCTACAGTTGTGAAATGCCTTCGTTCACACTTTCACGGAAATAATTTTCTTCAAAAACGTACGAGTAGAAAACAAAGTTGTAGCGTTTTTTCATCTCAGGCAATTTTCACTGCCCTTCACCTTTCGGTCCTGACATACTCTCCCTGTAGAAGTGGGGAGTCCTATTTTCTTTGTGATGATTGTATTTTGTCGACGGTCCCTAAACTCTAGGTGTGGTGGTGTAGAAGGTGAGGGTGGGGTGAGGGTAGTGTCAAGCGAAACGCTTACCACGCGCAGTCCGGGGGTGAAATCTCGGAAGCCGGCTCTCGTCCCAGCCACCCAAGCCTCCTACCCTTCTGATACAGTTAAATGGCATCAGATTGTCTGGGGGAATAAGAACAATGACATGTACATGGGCTGGCACGCAAGTCTTTGTACCACATTGCATCCAGTAAGCCACTGCGATTCTGAATGGAAGTAAAATGCGTGCCGCATAACAAAAATGAATTTGATAAATAGCAAAAGCTTTGTCCTTTCATTCTCTTACCCTGAACTATCCTAAAACTCTTGTTAGACGCAGGTGAAAAGCGGAAAAGATCGGTTTTGCAAGGCCCACGAAGTTTGTATGACATATTTGGAGCTGAATGTCGATGTAATCCTACTAAACGGATCCAACGATTATCGCTATGATCCTTCTGATATCGTACCTGCCTATCCATAGTAACTTCGCTGGGTAATAATAAGTTGGAAATTGAATCTAACTTTTTTTATTAAGCCTGCAGGCAGTACTACCAAAGTTGTACGCCGGAAATCGCCTGCGGGCAAATCGTTTCTGGTCGCTGAAGGCGAAGGGGTCGTACTTGACGGGGACCTGGCTAATGCCGTTTGGACTCCAGAAATTTCGGCTGCGAGCTTATTTTAAAAGTGGCAAGATCACCAAATCCGCTAAAAACTT
>MU914454.1:9296-21252 GCA_036418165.1 Cooperia oncophora
GGGAACTTGGTAGAAAAGTGCGACTACCAGCGAAAAACTGCACTAGTAAGTTTACATCATCGATGAATTGGAGCAGCGTCAAATGGCATTTCATCCTATCAAATGACTCCTTCCACAGCTTCTGCTCCTTCACAAAAAACCGTTCCAGTAATGTAAATATCTTGCATTCCGCATAAGACGACGACTTGGAAGACGGCGAGACTACCGGTGATCCTGTTCTGGATTGCCACCAGAACCTGCCGGCGCACCCTTTATGAGTAACAGATTGATAGTTGTAAGCCATAGGCAATATTAAGACATGCATTGGGTGATCAAAAATGATGCTCCAAATGCATCTGCTCCGCAAAAAGCAGAACAACGCACAGTTAGGATTCAACCCTCAATTATTATGGGAAACGCCGCTACCATACATTCTAAAAATGATCGAAAACTTTCATCAGCAGCAAAGGATCATTTGCCAAAGGAGGCCCTTGACTCGCTGAAAGGGAGGTCGCCTTTGCCATGGCTAGAAAAGTTAATGCCATTCATTAACCACTGTCCGGCTGAAAGCGGGGATATCCCAGGGAAGTAAACAATATGCATTTCAATACGGTCACCATCTTATTTTCATCATTATAGTGAAACTTTTATTCAAATCTCATAAACAGTCCTCTTTACGAGTACACCACGCTAATCTCTATGATTTCACCTCTACTTCATTCCAATGCTGGCGAAATCATCCAAACTACATCTATATCATTGAATCCTTGCAAATCCGTGAACAAGCACGAGAACCACGGTATAGCTTGGTCGAATTTATAATTGCTCTTCTATAGCAGATCATAGAATAATGACTACATTTTCACCTCATCATCTACCGATGCGCCAAAGATGACTGCCTCAACTACCTCCGCCAACCCCCACCAGCGCCCACAAGCTTCACGAGCACAATTGGAGACGAGCAACACCACGTTCTTCTATCCACTTTTACTAAGCTCATCAAAGCCTACTAGGCCACCCATAATTAAGTCATTCGTCATTATTGTGATATACCTCCACATTGTTATCATATTTTAGTCTTCATTCCCCTTTTTGCCCCGCGGAGTGTTCTGGATTGCCACCAGAACCTGCCGGCGCACCCTTTATGAGTAACTGATTGATAGATGTAAGCCATAGGCAATATTAAGACATGCGATTGTGTCCCGTAGGTAAACGGTAAGATACTCGATGCGTGACCTCTCCTGTATTGAGAGGCACGCCTAGATAGAGTTAGCATTCTACCACGAACCATACAACCGAGCAGTCGACTCCAATAAACGACTGCCATAGTTATCTACCAACACATGTCCCTCACGGGATGAATGACGCTTATTTTTCAGGGAAACCGGGAAAGTTATCAGGAAATTCCCGGGAAAAACGAATAAGAAGCTGGGGAAATGTAAGAAAGTGGTAGTTATGATGGGGGATAGGGAAGGGAGGGAAGGGTTGTTTCAAGCCATCATACAAGGGGGGTTGTACTGGTCCGACCGAAATCCCCAACTATTTATGTGTCCTGCTTCAGCTACAGAAGAGGGCACAGCTCAGTCAGTACATGGAGGAGCAGAGCATCAAAAGCAAAAGTTGGTAAAGTTATGTTTTTTTCTGAAACGCTGGCTCCCATCGGCCTGAGCATTCATAGTCTATAGGCAAGCGTGTACCTTTTAGCTACCTCAGCGTCTGATACAAATGCACCTATAGTAGTCCCCACCCACAAGCGAGACGAGACAAAGCGAGGGCAATTCGATCCCTTCTTAGGAAAAAATTGTACCTTTCAATAGCGTTTTCAGATCCGGCAAATGATTGAAATGACCAAGGAAGTTCTGGCCACTCATACCATAAAAACTTGCAAGTGTTTTTCACTTCGTCCATGTAAAACCCACCAAAGAAGTTTCCCATACTGGGAAAGATTTAGGGTAGCTCTTGTACAACTACATAGTAAATCTGGTAGAGGTTACAGGTGCCGGTTCTCCTTTCACGAATACCCTCCTTCTCGGAAATCAGCAGTGGTCCGAAAAATGGCCACCCTACCATCCAAGGAAGGATACCCGAAAATAACCCGCTCCACTGCAGTGTCAGGGGCGAATTTAGCAGTGCTCTAGGCTCCCCTTTTTCGAGTGGATCGTACTGACGCTGCTACTTCATCCATCCCGATATTGCACTCACAATCAGAGGGTCGAGCGTGGCGAAAGCGAAGCGAAAGTATCGTGGGTTAAACAACGTCCTGCCACTCTTGCGATTTTCTTCTTTATTTCCTAACTTGCCCGCTGAGGGACCTCTTTACAATGATTCGAGCACCCATCTAGCAGGTTCTCTGTATGGAATAAAATTTGTGTCCTGATTTCTAAGGCTGCGTCCATACTTCGCGGCAGCATCCACCACCGATAGCGTCCATCAGCATCCAGCAGCGTCAGCGGTTAGGAAAGTTATAAATATCGATCTAGCGCCTGCCAGATCCTCCAGCGTCCATCAGCATGCGCCAACCCTACCAGCGTCCAGCAACGTCTCGAAAGCCTGGAAAGTATAGATATCGATCTAGCGTCTCCCAGTGTGTGAAGTGTGCACCAGCTTCCCGGGAGAAGAGTATGGCGTGATGAAGAGGGTACGCTTGTCTGCTATCTCCTATTTCGCCAAATTCTCCTTCCCGGACGCCGGCAAGACGCTAGATCGATACCTACACTTTCTGGACTCTCAAGACGCTAGTGGGCGCTGGAAGACGCTGGCACACGTTAGTAGGCGATGGAGGACGCTAGCAGGCGCTGGCAGAAGCTGGATCAATATCTATATTTTCCTAGTCGCTGACGTGAGTCAGAGGAACATAAGAAACCAGGAATCAAGAGGGGATTGCTGACAGCTGGCCCTTCATAGAAAATGTCTTGCACGAAGGCCGCGGTTGCGTAATGCGCCCCAGTGGCGATAGGTCCGCATCCAACGACCGCTTCCTTCATTGTTGAGTGATCCATCGGTGCACTGCGCATCTGAATCTCATTCAGAATCTCAAAAACGTCTAGGTGGATAGCGGGAGGCTTGGTCTGTGCTGAAGAGGTGTGGCTAAAATTCGTTTTAATGAGAACACAATCAGCACAACTTCTCCTTTTTTTGTTTTTGTGACACGCACATGTCAGACTGTTGGATTGAAGTCAAACATTACAATTAAAGACAGTTCCCGCGATCAAGTGTTGCGGGTAGTTGGTGCTCCGTCATGAACCAGTATCCCATAGGTAGCTCCTCAGTAGAAAAGAAGCGGAAAAAAACCTCGGGAACACCTTGAACACAGACTTCACCCCAGCAGTCTTGGACGAGTACGTCGGGCGCGAAGGACGCGCTCTCCATAGCGATTGGAGCGCAAAGCTTGAGCCGTGGGACCGTGGCGTTAGTGCCAGGCAATTCCTGGCCAAGCGATGCGATATTCGTGTTTGGAAATTGATCGTCTGGTAACGGGTATGAAATTCAAGAAAAGGTCTGCTGTTCTTTGTTCTCAGTCTCTTGATTAGAATCGCGCTTGCAAAGAACCATATGGAACCCTAAAACAGCCTAAGCGTCTTCAATTTATGTCCAACGGTGCGAGGTTTGCGCTTAATCGCTATGGAAAGCGCGGATCACCGAAGATGGCAAAGTGCCAGAAGCGCCGCGCGCGACACGTGCCGCGCGGGTGTTGTAGGGATAGAAGCTGCTCGCGAGCCGTTGCTTCGCTACAGTATGATGTCGCCACTGTTGCCACGCGCAAATGTCTCTAACTTCTTTATCGCGCCGTTTTGAGGGACGAAAGTGGTATGTTCTTTGTGAACGCGTATAACAGTTCAAAAGGCACGGAGTCATTTTGAGGACCACTTGATCGCGGGGAGTGTCCTCAAGGCACTTGCTTTTGCAAGTCGCTGTGCGCACTGCATACGAATCTAACTACTCTTGAAATTCCTAACAGAAGTCAGGTACATGGCGCAACCCAAAAAGGTGAGCAGTCATTGGCACTCCGTTTTTTTTCGTGGCACTTTTTTTTCGTGGGTATATTGCACTTCTCCTCTGTTTTGTGATGCACCATTTATTTAAATCGATCGTTTTGTCACAAATTCCGAAAGTATTCGTGAACGTTGAAAAATCGATTGAATTGAAGTTGGTTTTAGTGGTGAACGTGAACTTTTAGCCCTCCCTAGTAATTTCTTCGTCGCAGAAAATACGAGTAAGCAAAAGGCTTTTTCTTTTTCTCCAATTAATTCACGGATTAATCTAGTAAGGGTGCCATGAAGTGGAAGGGTATGAAAGACGATTTCCAGGGGGAAGTTGAGGATTTTGGGTAGTTGCTGTTGACGGCATACTGTAGTTGTACGATGGCTGTACATTCGCTTGCGCTGCTCCTGGAAATGATTCATTTGAGTAGGAATATTCGTTTTTCCAATACTTGAAAATGTATTCCCCATATCGAGGGGTGAGGGGACGTGGCTGCGCCCCGTTTTCAATGGAAGTGCACATCCACGCCTGCCCCATCTCAGGGATATGGAGTGTAAAATTCTGAAAACCTTACCGTAATAAGGATATTGTGGATAGGGGAACTGCGATTGCGCAGATGGCGGAGGCGTGGGGGTCATGACATTTGTGTAAGCAGCACCTTAGAAACAATCCTTGGCGAGGGAATATATGAAAAAATGGGCGCAGTTCGGCGACGAGGGGGGGGGGGGCATCTTGCACTTTGCTACTAATCAGAGAGCTATTTCATGAGCTGGGTTGACAGGTTTTATCATGGTAGCTCGACGAGCCTACTCTAGCTTAACAAGAGTTCACAGGCTTTTACCAGAGTGAAACCTGAAAACCGCAACTAGCGCAGCGGTAAAAATGCTAAATGCTCAACCCCCTTCTCCCTCCTGCCCCCCGTCGCCGAGCAGCGCCGAAAAATGTATCAACGAACCTTGTACGAATGTCGGAGTGGGATAGAGAGGGGCAGTTACCGAGTTCAATGTTTGAGATTGCGCCGATGACGTTGATGTGAGTAGTGGAGGTTCTGGTCCTGAAAATCGTCTTTTTACTATAGAAAACTATCTCTAATGCCTCGTTCCACGCCGCAGCATGAATTAACGGTTTTTTGGAAGAGCTCAAATCCGATGGCGTGATCGTGCGAAAAATCGATACCTCTTCGGGATGAGTCGAAAATTTGACGTCCTCGAAGCAGTTCTTCTTTTTCTGTTAGGCGTGCAAAGGCGAAGTCGTTCACTTTCACTTGAAGACGTCGAAGTGTTGCAGTTTGATTACTGTAGACCTGGAAAAATAGGAAGCACCATCCTGACGTTGTCTTGACATCTTAAATCCTCTCGAAGGTAAAGGATAACGGGTTAAAATAGTCACAGCAAGTACCAGCTTAGCACAGGTTTGCATGATGTGCCCACCCACCACTTTTGTCCTCGATAGTGCGCTACAGCGTTGTGTAGGGGGTGCCTTTTAGCTCCTCCAGTGGTTTATTATTGTATTTCGCATCCCCTTTGCTCGCTCAAACACGTCACTCCGGTATCAAATTCAGACCACGCCTTCTCGACATGCCGTTAGTAATTGTCAAATGGTTCCATCACAGAAGCTGGATTTTCTTAGGGAAAACTTCACTCATGTGTTGGACAGTTTTGGTGTTTTTCAAAGGAAACTGCGTACATCCTTCCCAGCGTTCCCAGAGTTTACGGTGTGCGCCTAGAGGGATTAGCACTCTACCCGCATCGCATTACAGGTCCCTCAGAGGATGGGAACAGTGAAAAGCGCGAAAGATGCTCTAGATAGCCGGCTTTAGCTCGGTCAACTATCTACCAAATCACTTGAAGTATTGCCTCTCACTGAGATGTTTCGTCGGTGTTTCTTTCGCGTGCACAGTCACGGCCCATTCCACTCGTTAATCTTCCATAGATAAGTTCAAGGAAGTGCCAAGCCCTCTTGAATATTGCCTTCGTCACCGTTTCTAGAGTTCTCTAGTCCAACCAAATAGGGGCACTGTCATGCATGAACAACCGCGCTGAGGGTAGGTTGTGCTCAAGGCTGACAGTTACACAGCAATCCCAAGAATAAAGGACTGACAGGATGGACAAACGGCCTGGAAAGTGCCGGTTAGTAGGGCTGCTAGACTTTTACTTGCCCTCCTTTTCACTATGCAGTTGATATCGTCGCAATAAGACGGGACGGTTTCATGGGTGTGGAATGAGCCCAAGCGCGCTGCGTTTTCAA
Source organism: Cooperia oncophora (assembly GCA_036418165.1). Lineage (NCBI taxonomy): Eukaryota > Metazoa > Nematoda > Chromadorea > Rhabditida > Trichostrongylidae > Cooperia > Cooperia oncophora. Next base: position 15,504 of record MU914454.1, read on the forward strand.
CCAATAGGGGCCGGTTCAGCTAGAACACTGTAAAAAAAAGCCGTTTGAGCCCCTCCCACGCCTCCTGACTGCGGTCTGCTGGATCACCCGATATCAACTTATGTATGTCCAAGGAGAAAGGTGTGGAAACTTCTGAAAAGAAATTCGAAAACCCTCGACCTTCATTTTCTCGTCGAGCTTTCTGTGAATCTCTCTGAAGGCGTCATAACCGAGTTGCAAGGAGCGGAGCACTTGCCCTCGTTGAGATGTACTTTCCGAATTATTTCCGATAGAAAAACGAGCACTCCAATTCTAAACGGAATAAATTACAACTCTGCTCATAAACAGCAAAATTTAATCAAAAGGTGGCGTTGGCGATGTGGACGGGACACTCCGGACCGAGCTCCGACCGACCAACCACTGAGGCGAATAGTGGATATGTGGAGGGTCTGTAAGTGGCTGAGTACCTGAGCCCGTCCGTAGGTGTTGCGCCTGCATCTCCAGCGGGGTCCGCAAAATATCAAAGAAAACCTACTTCGATATCACGTAACAAATATTCTTGCTTCTTAATACTTCCAGTAACCAACTCTTGTACAGGTTGGCAGTTCTGAAGTGCACTATTGACAAAAGGAAACTAAGGAATCTTTGGGAGCTCATGTATTCTTGGGGTGAAGGGGAATTTCACGGCAGCGTCACGCTTGTATGGCTATTTTTGTATATACACTATAGTACGCATCATAGTCCACCGTTCTTACACTGCAGTTTTGGGCGCTGTCGGCGATGGGGGGGGGGGGCATTTTGCACTTTTGCTACTTCCCATCGACGTGTCGACCCATCCTCTTCTCGAGTTGACAGGTTTTACCATGATGGCTTGACGAGCTTGCTCCAGCTTCACAAGAGTTCACAGGTTTCACCAGAGTGAGACTTGTAAACCGGAACTAGTGAAGCAATGAAAGTGCAAAATGCCCCCTGTCGCCGAACTGCGCCGCAGTTCGGTTCAGACTCCTGTCATACTTCGCAGTATTCTCTGCGTGCAAAAAGCTATCCCCATAGTCAGCACGTTCACTAGGCGCCATTATGGTGAGGCGATCGGTTTTATTGAAGGTTTCTATTAAGATTACATTTCGTTTATTATGAATGACTTTACCTTTTCTACGTGCTCTGTGATGTAGTCGTCGTCGTCGATGCCCAGAAAATCATTCATTTCTGCTTTCACATCATCGGTAATGGGAGATGCTATTTTGGCTTGAATTTCCTTAATCACTAGTCATTTAGGAGGGTCCACTAGGGTTAGCGGGATTCACGTGGCAAAGCTAGGTTGTACGTCCCTTTTTTTGGCGCTGAACAGTTGAGCCTTTTGGGGAAGGAAACGAGGTTCTCGATGCTGGGGGAGCCGGGAAATATTAGCAGGCCAAAATTCCGGACTTTGTCCAGAAAGGCCATCAATAGGCCACGGGAAGGTAAGCCACTTATTGCTCAATCCACTCCCACCTCCTCCCAATAACGTAGAGGCATTTGAATCATAACTACATATCTCCACAAGCTAACTCGATCGAGAATACTGATGCGGCTCGATAGCTTTCCCTAGGACGGTACCGGATATGGTGCAGGGGCGGGGGGGGGTGGCTTCAGAAGATTCAGAGGCGAAGGTGAACGACTTCTGCCTATACCTGGGATTAGGGAAAAAGCTCAGGAGTCTCTTTATCTGAGCAAAAAAGGTTTTACATCCGAGCAAAAAGGTTTTGCATGACGAAAATCCCATTTTCACACGAGGTAGATCCTACTTTCCTCCTCCCGCGCAGCCTTGCCCCTCTCGAGATTATCAGCTGTGGCTCCATAGGGATAAAAGATTTGCCTGTAATGGGTGAAACTTGATTCCACGACTAAACGCGGCGGCCCGTTCAGCCACCGCTCTATCGTTTGCTCCACTTTTCGGATTCTCAATTGACTTACCTTGACGACGTCTTCTCTCTCACGCTTTATTACTCGTGCTCGATCAAGTAGTTTCAGGAGAGCGCTGGTCGATTCGCTAGCCTTTTCCAAAAGTTGAGATGGAGGAGCCGGTATCAGGGCTCGCAATTCTTTCTGAACAGAAATTTAGTTGAAAACCTGAACAATCTGTTGTTAGTTTGATAGCTCTTTTTTCTTTGGAGGAGCTAGTGAGGATCACCAAAATTACTATAGTTCACAGAAGAAGCGGCATTGTGGGAGAAAAGAAAGTTGTAAGAGGACGAATCGAGTGGATATTGAGTGATCGATGGAGAGTGCACTCAGGGTACGACAACTTGATCGTTGGGGATGGGAAGGTGAGGAGGGGGGTCGTGTCGTTTTCGATTGACGGGGCCATATCTAGTATACTTGAGAAGAAAGTTCTCGTTTCACCTCATGGATGTGATTTATCCCCACACATAACCAACCCCTCCTTCACCACGACCCCCCCCCCTATAGCTGACATCTCCGTCAAATCCTATACAAATACTATTTTTGATAGTTGAAACCAGTAGTTGTTCGGTGAAGATTCCTCTTCCTCCCCCTCAGCGACAGTTTTCTGAGGAAAAACGAGGGAGCTACTGGAAAACCGAGGAAAAGTGAGTAATTTTTCTTCACCACGATTTCGGGATATAGAGGTGTGAAAGGTAGGGGGGGGGGAGGTGGTCGTACCGAAAGAAGAAGGTTGGGGAGAGAGGAGGAGGACAGCGAGGAGTCGTCTGATACCGCCATTCGTCCCATCGCGATGCCAAAGCCTGCTGCCCTCAGTGCAGATCATCCTTAACAATCATGGCGATCTACCAGTCGTTCGATGCGTGCCTACCTCTTGGAGACTGCCTATCGACCGCGCAACCGCACTTGTAGCTCAAGATGTTTCGGTTTACATCTGAACCTGATACTCATCGGCCCAGAGCCAGAACCGTAAGTTTTCCATTTATTTCTTCTTTGATAACTCCTTTATTACTGCAGTAACAGGCACACTTCACGACAAACGCAGTGCAGAGATCTATTTTGGGCATGAGCTAGCCAATTCTGCAATTGCAGACGCTGTACCATTCTGCTCTTATAACTATTAGGTGGTGCATTTAGAGCCGGACATATACCCAGTGACTTCAATGGCCTCATGGAGAGTTGCGGTATCCTTCCTCTGTGTACTCTCTCTTCTTTCACATCTGCTTTCTCATTCAGGCGCTCTGTTTCTTCGCCTGTGCTCGAATGTTGCTGAAAATCGACCGCAGAAAATAGGGCTTTATTGGGGATATTAACGGTTCCCTAGTTATTTTCTTCTCCGGCAGGCCCCTTAGCGCCCGCAGGCTCCAGTCTAAGCCCACTACCTATTTTACAATAGTGTGGTGTGCCTTCGGGCCAATGGAGTCATGTACTGCACATTCTAGGCTCAATATCTTTCTTAGTGCCATTTTCTTTGTGTCGCTGATGTGAAGTGTTTATCTTGCTCAAGAGTTACACTAGTATGTGCTAGCGAAAATGCATAGCAAATGGCATAATTTGACGCTTTTGGGCATTGAAGGAGCATTTTGCGCTTTCGCAGGTACACGGCGATGGTTCCTTACGCCGCACACCTTACGGGACTTGTAGACTTTCGTAACTTATAAATGATTCTCCTTTTACTGCAGAGCGTTACAGCAACTTACTGATCCCCACGGGAGGTAGCAGCAGTGATCGATGGTTGAGCAACATGCCCCCACCAGCCGAAAGCCGAACTGCGTCTACAATTTTCACTTGGATGTCGATCACTCTTGCAGACTTTGCTGATTCGATGGTCACAGGAGTCGCAACAAAAGCGGCTTCTCCCCATCTGATTCAACTCCCGAGGATTTTTTCTGAGTTTTCCCAAAAAAGAGATTTGCCGTCAAGTGGGGTAGGGGGGGAGGGGGGGGGGAGAGAAGTCGTCACCAATGAACTGATTCCAACCATTAGAATTAGTACTGTTCTGCGGAGCCACCAACTATCGTTGTCGAACCGCCTACCCTCCCCCCCCCCCTCCGTCTCTTGGAGATGGTATATCCAACTCAAGGTGCCCCGCTGTTCGTTAGGGGTGTTCTCCGAGGTTGTCTGATGCTTTTCCTTCTTACGGGATCTATTGTGACGGAGAAATCGCATCGTGGTACAAGGGGCGAGGTCACATTCGGTTTTGGGTGGAACACTTTTAGAGGCATTGGCACGATATACCATTTTCGCTACAAAGCGTGCACTTTTCGAACCAAAACGGACACTTTTCAAATCAAATCGGACACACCCAGCCCCGCCCCAGCAGTTCGCCCACTTCTTAGCGCGGCCGTGGTTTTCCAAATGTTTTATTTTTCACATTTTGCTTCTTATCCACACACGATTACAACTGAGAAGTTTTTGCTTACCGACACCATATATGACTCCGCCCCACTTTCACAATTTCAAGCGAATAGGCTTCTGACTTTTATAATTCTTTGCGGATAGTAGTTTTTTTTCACGTTCATTCTTCGCAAACGGAAGCATAGTCATGCATTCACACACTGGAACACTGATCTCCACCTCTCCGACCACGCCCACTTCCGTTTTTCCGCGGAATTTTGATTTTTCTTCCGAATTTTCACTTTTTAGGCTATGACAAGCGGCCACTAATGGCAGCTCCACCCACTTTTTAGAAGCCTCGCCACATAGAATGAAAAAAAGGGGAAGACCAGAAAAAAAGAGAAACGTTGTTATGGGTGACGGGAGAGACCATAACCTGCAGCTCGCCGATTTGCATACATTTTTGAAAAGTGGGCGGGGCTTCTACAAAGTGGGCGGAGCTTCCATTAGTGGGCGGGGCCGCTTGTCACAGCCTAAAAAAGTGAAAATTCGGAAGAAAATCAAAATTCCGCGAAAAACGAAAGTGGGCGTGGTCAGAGGGGCGGGGCTAGTGTGCTAGTGTGTAAATGCATGGCTATATTCGTTTTGTGAAGATTGAATGTGAAAAAACGACGTCGAAAAAAGTTATAAAAATTCAGAACTTACGTCACTTGATTGTGAAGTGGGCGGAGTCATATATGTGTCGGTAGCAAACCTATTCAGTTAAATGTGTGTGTCAAGTAGCAAAAGTGAAAAAAAATTTGAAGAAGCAGAATTCATAAAACATTTGGAAAACCACGGCCGCGCTAAGAAGTGGGCGGGGGTGTTGGGGCGGGGCTTGCAGCAGTACCTAGTGTGGTCTAGTTCTCAACTGCCCATTGTAAGGGGTGTGTCCGATTTGATTTGAAAAGTGTCCGATTTGTTTGAAAAGTGTCCGATTTGGTTTGAAAAGTGTCCGATTTGAAGTGAAAATGGTATATACAGATACTATCCATAGCAATTGATTTTGGTGGCTGATTGATGACATCGTCCCCTACTCCTCCCCCCTCGACGCTAGTTTTCTAAAAAAAAACTTCTGATGCTGGTTTTGCTTCATTTCCTAAGTAAAATATGAAGCGAAGGGTGGTATGAAGCGGCTGCGGTGCTGCATGGATATATGAGTACATACGTGCAGCCGTATTACCGTAGCGGTTATTGGCAAGATGCCTACGGAAAACTCGTCCAAAATTGCTTTTTGAGTCATTGAGAACGAAGGCTTTTCTTCGCAGGTTTTTGACCGTTTCACTTCGTTTTTCGCCATTTTCCCACTATATAGTGCCCTGCCAGCATTTTAGGCCGTGTACCAAATTATCGTGCCAACTGCCTGTAAGCATGCGAGCTAGTGACATCATATAGCCACGAGTCATGGTGGTGGGGCGTGAACTGAGGTGGTCACGCAGCCTATCAAGGATGC
>MU914455.1:1551-21708 GCA_036418165.1 Cooperia oncophora
TCAATAAACAACAACAAATGCACAACTTCAGCTATCCTCCATCCTGTTATGTGCTACTTGAACACGACGAGGTGAGCAGAAGTTGTGCATTTGTTGTTGTTTATTGAGTGATCCACGTAATTATGGAAACATATATGTCTGTTAACTACTGGGTTGACTGTTGCTTCGTAGCACGCTCCAGAAAATGTTGCTACTGGCCATTAACAAAGTTTCATGAATGCGAAATTACTAAAGTATGACGAACTTTCTGAACATCTACTCTCTTCGTTACTCATTTGCCTTCACAGAAATCTCAATCTTAGAGGAAAAAATCAAAAAAGTTGTTTTTACAAGGCATCCGACCATCAGGGTTTTGTGTAGAGTGCACTTGATATACTTGTGTTCAGGACGAGGAGATTCCTCCGAAGGAAACGTTTGATCTGATTTTCCGTCTGCTGCAGTACTGTAAGCGAGAATGGATCTGGCACGTATCGGGATTCTCGTGGCTTTTCATCTATTCCATCAGTGAGTACTTTTCTTTCTTATGTGGGAGAATCATTATGTATAAACTGTCTGACTGCAGGATAACTCAAAAAAAATCCAATACTTGAACAATTCGACAACCATTTCCAATCAAGATCAATCCGTGCGCTTCGCACTTTTTGGTTTTATCTTTGTGGTTTTTATTGATTGGTAGGGTTTATTGCTCAACACATCTTACGAGCTTCTTATCGTAGAACATGCGATAAAATGGGAACAGAGAGCACGCGAAAATTGCAGGGTATAGTCTATGAGCTTTCAATCCTTTTTCACAAATACAAAGTTCAAACATTGGTACGGGCCAAAAGAGAAAATATGTGGGTTGAAATTGTGGGTGTGCATGCTCAGCTTCAGTGATAGTACTGTTGATTAGTCAAATCACAGGGTCATTTTCAGTAATCTAGTTTCGTATGTGATGCCAACCAATGTGAAAGCACTCACTGCATGTATTGACTTGGGTTATCACGTACAAGGGCCCTCTGTACATTACCTTCTGCTGCAAATCTATCTGCTATCTCCAGCATGAAGTAGGACTTCAGGGAAAATGGCCGCCAAGGAGTCGAGGGGCTCTAGGGATTTTTAAGATATGAAGGTCCTGGTTCGTTATGATTCGTACACACCAGGTTGGTAGGAAACATTCGTCGACGATGGAGGAGCGAATCAAGTTACTCATGATTTTTTTTCTAGAACATCAATTATTAGCGATATATTCGCTAGGAACCTATAACCCTCGCCTACCCTTGCCTTTTTGTACCACTGCTGCCTTTTGTCAGTCAGTCAACAGGTCATGGTCAAAAAACCTTTACGTCGTTTTGAAGTCATCTCAAACTTTAAAACTCTCCTCTCGCAAGCGATGCTTCACCGACCGAGACAGTGGGCAGTCAGATGTCACAAGGTTTTGGGAATGTCATGGGTGAGTAACCGACTACCCTGGCATTTTTCGACGAAGGATCAAAAGTGTTAAAGAGCAGGAAGTATAGCGTAACGTTTGGACTGAGCAAAACACAGATAATGGTTCTCATCAGAGTGTCTGAGCTGCAACGTATTCAAGTGGTCAGGAAGATACTTCTCGCAGGTTAGAGGACTTGCGATGGGGCAGCGGCTGGCACCGGTCCTCGCTGTCTGCTTCATGAGCAGAATCGAACGTCCTGTGCTGGCACGTTCACCCATTTTGTACTGCCGTTACATCGATGACTGTTGCGTTATCACCTCTACTCAGTCCGAAATGGACGAGTTATTTAATATCCTCAACAGCCAATCGCAGTACATCAAGTTAACCCGAGAAGTTCCACGCGAGGGCTGGTTACCGTACTTAAACACTCAGATAAAGGGTAACCAATGGACACTACAATGTAAAATGGTATAGGAAGGAGAGCTCCAAGAACATCATCATTCACGCAATGTCGGCTCACCCGAGGGCGGTTAAACGTGCAGTTGTACGAAACATGTACAAAACTGCAGTGGGGGTGTGCACCGGCAACGAGGAGCGAGAAGAATCCAGGAGACTAGCAACTCAGATAGCTAGTCTCAACGGATACACAGCTTGGCAGCAACGGCGTACGCGAAACACAGCGAGACCTTTCCCACATAGAGCTGAAGACAAGCTGTATCTTCAGCTACCGTTCATATCGGACCGCTTCACCGCAGTTATACAGCAGTGCCTCCGAAGAGCCGATTTGGCCAACGATGTTCTTTTGGTAAACACACCAAGAGAAAATATCAAACGTCAACTGGTCAGAAATCGCCTTTACGACCGAATATGCACCACGGAGAACTGCGTGATCTGTCCGTATGGGAAACTCGGTGACTGTACCCAACGGGCTGTCGTTTACCAAATCGAGTGTTTAACGTGTGGCGCATTATATATTGGTGAAACTGGGAGGGCATTAGGCATACGCGTGAAAGAACATCTAGCAAGCAAGCGAAGGGAAAGTTTGATTGCACCGCTCGGCAGGCATAGAAGAGAGCTCCATGATGGCTGTGATTTTAGCGTCAAGTGCATAATATTGGCCTACGAAAACGATGTTGGTGCCCGGAAAACCCTTGAGGCGTTCTGGATTAAGCACCGTAATCCATGTATGAATAACAGGAATGAGTGCATCTCAATAACGGCCGATTTCTTGCCCTATATTCCACTGTGTGAGCTCTAACAGTGAGAACATGATGCATTGCACGTGCATACTATCATCCTGTAGCAGTGCTCGGTCGGTCTCACTTGCTCCACTGTTGTGTCGAAATCGTTCGTGCTGGTGGGAGTGGAAAGGTTAACCTTGAAAGTTTTGGGTTCCTTTCGTTGGCTAGCTTCCTCCTGGTCCTGGGTTCGCAAACTAGTCAAGAACAGGTTCAGGTTGAACAGGATCGATAGCTTTCCTGAGTTTCGATATGCTTTCAGGCCTTTGATAACGACGATACTGTCGAAACGTCAGGCAAAATAAACACTTCCACCATAAAAACCTGTACGGCATAGTAAAGAAACATTGAGTGTTAGCAGCAATATTCGCGACCGCTTTTGGAATTGCCAATAGATTTTATATTTGGTTGTCTTGTACATTTTCCCGGAATATGCTGAAGATTTCCTGAAATTGGTCGATGTGAATAGAAGTCAGGGAGGTCTCGCCAACGTTCAGGAACTCACTGTGGATTGGTCCTATCATATCCTGCCTAAATGGGAGTGTGCAGTGAGGTTTTAGACTCAGCGAGGGTTGGTGGCTTTCTGCGTTTCTAGCTTGCAGTGCCTATTCAGTGCTATCACGCCTATTAAAATGCTAGCAGGCTGTTTGCCCTTCAATCGGTCATCCTACAAAAGTTATCCCGGTGAGCTGAAAGACAAAGCTTTTAAAGATTCTTTGGCGCTACTCCCTGTTTGTTTGAATCGAAATAATTTTACACAACTGCTAGTGGGTACACGTGTACAGTTGGTATCGTCTCAGTTAGTCGGGGCGGTACAAGAATGGAATAAGCCACCGGCAGCGTTTTCACCACTGGTGTCTACTTCCCAGATTCACCGATCACTATTGGTAGAGAAAGCCTCGAAGGCGAATTCATCCCGCCCTTCCTAGCACCGCCCCGACTAATTCCGACGATATCAGTAGTAATGTTTTGATAGCTTGAACTGTGTTCCGCGAACTTAGCACACCTGCAATGGTGTTCACTTTGTTTACACATTGTCTTCGATTTTTCGAAAAAAAAAACTTTTTTCTCCTTGAAAAACTTTTCCATCACCCCGATACTCCACCAAGTAGGGCTTTCAATTACATGTGTGATGTTTCTTGTGAGTGTTTTTATTTAGCTCGCATCTTCTCGCCCTATTATACTGGTCAAGTTATTTCCACTGTGGTTGCGACGAAATCATACTCAGCTCTTGCGACGTCCATCTACATTATGATAGTCATCTCTCTTGTGAGGTTGGTTAAAAGCTGATTGATAATCAGACGATGCACCATGTTAATTCTACAAGAATCTTCCGCACATTTGAAGTTTTTGACATGCTCGCAGCATGTTATCCAGATGAGGCGCCGCTAACTTTCAGCATTGGACGAGCATGCCATGAGTAAGTTGCGGTTCAGTCATGTCTCTGGAAATTCAAAGGGGCGTGAACTGGAGCGAAGCCGGGCAGTCTTTTTCACCAACTGCGGCATGTTTTTAGTCAGAGTAATACTGATTCTTGGAAAAGGCCATGGCTACGCTCCAGTCTGTGCCGGCCCCCACACGCCCCCTCTGCAATACTAATGACTGTATACGTCTACGTTTCTATTGAAACGTGAACGTATGCAAGTTTGTCCGCTTCGTTGGGTGAATAACAATCGCCTAACTTGGAGTCTGCCATATTTTTCTACACATAGGAGCTCAGCATAAGCTCTGGTTTGCTAGGTAGTAGTTGACGCCAAAGAAAAAACCAGAAGAACGTGTCGAAACCAGGCGGCCGAAATCTGAAAATCGTAGTCAAATAAAAACGCTCCCCCCCTCACTTGCCCTGAGTGTGGGTATCTGTATGATTTTAAGGGGAAGTAAAAGAATAAAGAGTTTTCTGGCCGATCATAGTCTTTATTGTAAGTGAGTTATCGCGCGTAGAAGGACGATCCGGGAGTGACCGTCAGCGGCCTCCTGGTTCTAGGAGATGCACGTATTTTTCTTTTAAGTGCAGCTTGAAAGCTTACAGTAAGAGTGCCTTATGTTTCGTAGTCTTTCCACTCTCATATACCTGAACATCTACGCGTAGACACTTTCAATACTTGCTTATTGCCATCATGCATCCACACATGTATTTTGGTCCTGATTGACCTGGTTACGTATGTGGGGTGAAAAAAAAACTTGGAATGCAAAATTCCAACCAATGTGGAATATGAGCTGTTAGGGATATAGCGTGAGAGTTTCCGAGAGTTAGCGGAGTTTAGTTCGAGAATCGGCTTCTGACTTTTGCTACCTACAAAAATGAAAACATAAAATTTCATATTGGCTGTCTACCGAAAGCTATTACAGTTTTGTTCTCTGCGGGAGCTGGGGCGTGTGAGAGCGGCAGGGTTCGGCGCGGCGTGAGCCCGTTCTGGAGCAGTATTCGAAGAAAGCTAGCGACAGGTTGTAGAAAACGAGCTGGCTCCACGATAAGGCCCTCTCCCTCCTGACATGTCCCAGCATGCCGAACAAGATTATAGCTCAGTGTGAAGTTTCATGGAAAGTTTCTCAGCTACTGTATTTATGTACAAGGAAGACTTGGGTATTGTGGGTGCTCTGAGACTTGGGTTTGATCTAACCCTGTTATGACGGCGGTTCAGTGGATTGAGCTATGTGACAGAGAGAGAGAGAGAGGGAGAGGAGGAGGGAGGGAGGGAGGGAGAGAGAGAGAGAAGCGAGAGGAGTACAACCTTTATCTGGCGAACGCAGAAAGAACAGTGAGTAACATGTGGTCTGTTTGCTTAACTACAACTCTGCCCCGCCCCCGAAGGTTGGGGTCGAAGTGCATCATCGGCGACGATGATATACCGCTGCGGTTAAAGGCAGCTGGCACGATAAATCCCCTAAAGACGAGTAGGATTAATACGCCTGGCAGGACGGAATTCCGCGACCCTGAGCAGGCGCTGCGTAGCGCCTTTTCCAAGGAAGGTACCCTTATAAGGCCCTATCAAGCTACAACATACCGACCCGAACGCCCACCACGCCCGCCCGCCCACTAACCGTACCTGATGCTCGTATTGCTTCATTTGCTAAGTAAAATATGCGAAGGCATTGGTATGAAGCGGCTGCGGTGCTGCATGGATATATGAGTACATACATGCAGCCGTACCTACCGTAGCGGTTATTGACAACATGCCTACGGGAAACTCGTCCGAAATTGCTTTTTAAGAAAGAAGGCTCCGCAGTTTTCGGCCGTTTCACTCCGTTTTTTCGACATTTTCCTACTATATAGCTTTGAAGCATTTTAGGCCGAGTACCAAATTATGGAGCCGGCCAAACCAACCAAACCACGGTCAAACCCTTTGGCTTTCAGTGTTTGTGCTCTTGAACACCTCATCGCAAAAACAAATGTTAAGCGTTCAGGCTAGCTCTCATGATTTCTTGATTTTCTGTGCTCCCACTGGATTCAACCGCACATACAGTTTTCTTTTCTGGAGTGAAGACATTCACCTTGTGTTGGATTTGAGCAGTCGTCATTAAAGCTAGTCGAAATATCGTTGACCAGCGAATGTGGAAATTTTGAAAATGTGGACTGAGCAGTGCAAAAGGTTCTGGAAGCACTTGAGTAACCAGGATTTCTTTTTTTTCTTGGTATCGACGTTCGGATATTCTGCGTTGGTCATCAAACTAGTCTTACTCCATAACCAGAGTCACGAAATGTGTGAGCTTCTGTCACTAGGCGGAAGTTCTGGTAATTGAAGATAAAGCGGGCTTTTGGAACATTTCTGAATCTAAAGGGTTATTGGGTTAAAGACATTCATCGACCAGCTGTGCTGAACAGTCTTGTCAGTGAGCTAAGTAGACTGATACCACAAGCGCCGAAATTCTGCAGATTCCGTGACTCCAAGATGCATGGAGTGCATTAAGGGCTTGTATCGCTCATGGTTCTGCCAGCCCATCAACACAGTCTCCTTCCCTCGGTGTTAGCCTCCACGTGAGAAGTGGGACTGCCGACGAAACCAATGTAAGAATACCATGGAGGGAATGATTCGCCAGACCTAGTATGCCACCGAAAATTGAGCACCGCATTTGGACCCTTAACCTCTAGGGTAACTATCTTCCTCATAACAATGAACTGACTCGGTCTTCGCGGCATATATGTGGCTTATTATTTTTTTTTGTTTTTAGCGCAATTGCTGCTGGATTCCGTGGTGGATCATTCGAGTATGCATATTCAAGAATCAATCGGGCCATAAGACACGATCTCTTCACGGGACTTATCAGGCAGGATGTCGCCTTTTTTGACGCCCACAAAACAGGTTAATCTTTCAGTTTCGATGACATAGTGCGCAATTATCGGTGATGCGAACCCCTCTTATATGTAAAATGAACATGGCGATAGTCTTAAAAGTGTACCACTCTCGCTACTCGAAGGTGCACGGAAATGAAGCAAGAGGGTAGAGATAGCTCGATCTTCCTCATATCTACACCTGATGTGCACGCCTCGTTGTGCACGCATTTTGCTAAGGAACAGCTTGCTTGTGGTTAGGTAGCCGCGTATGGAGTTGTGGGCGGAGACATGAACAAAATCCAGCCTCTACAGCCTCTAGCTGCGCTTCCGCTCCTATACTATTACTGGCAATGTGCTGTGTAAATGGGTATTCATCTACAGTGACGGGCCTGCTCTTCTGGCTCACGGAAAAAATCTACGCAGTAAGTATTCATACAGTGTGCCTTTAGATGGGGAAAAGCAAAGGGCATCATGGACTTCACCAGATAAACATAATGTTATTCAGTAAGATTGCGCACGCGTATATCTTCTTCACTACTCCCATGAAAAACTTTGAACTTGTTAGATTCACTTGAAATGTTTGAATGGTAATTTTGTTTCAGTAAATGTAAGCCATGGTTCAAGGTTCCCGGTCATGACATCGGTTTTGGATAGGAAATTTTCGGGCTTCATTGGTCTGGGTGTAATGCTTGTTCAGGTGAAATCGCATCTCGCCTCGCCGCCGACTGTCAGACCATGTCGGACACGGTCGCTATGAATGTGAACGTTTTCCTGAGGTATTTCAAATCACAAATCTTTCGAAATGCTTCAGTTATCCGTTTCTTTCAGAAATACTGTCATGTTGATGGGATCAATGATTTTCATGATGACCTTGTCGTGGCGACTTTCGCTAATCACCTTCATCCTAGTGCCCATTATATTCGTTGCTTCAAAGATATTCGGGTCATACTACGATGTAAGATTTACAGGCTTCAAGCTTCAACTTTATGAAAGAGTTTTTGTTTCGAGGAACACCTTTTTACACTTTCCGGTACAAGGTTATTTCTAAAGCTTTTTTGCAACCTTCTTCCTAATAAGGAGAAAATAAGGGGTGACGGATAATTGGTACGACCAGCCTAATTTAGAGGTAGCTGGCACCCGGCAGAGAGGCAACTTTAATGAGGTGCGAAAACTTGGTGCCTAGCTGCGAAGTGACCTCATTAACGAGCGAGGGCTGACAGGTCATCTTGTTATCCACATGTTGACATAATAAGTGATAGATGATCAATAAAATGACGAGAGAGGTCAATGAAATATGTATAAGGATACTCTTACCTACACAATTAGATAACGAACCGGTCCCAATTAACTATTGCGCTCTTGATACACTATTGAGGAAACTATTGCTTGGGCTACGGGTTCACTCCATGCCCTGTTTACGAGCACGGCATTCACATCTTGCATGAGGGCAAATCATCGCCTGATTTGGTTGACAGGGAGGATTTTTTAGCCGTGGTTGAACTATTCCTACCCAAAACTAAAAATGTTTTTTCGCTGACGTTTGCCTGCTTAGATGTAGTCGTAGGCGTCTGATTTCACGAGAATTACCTGTCCCGTTTCGGAGCGACAGGCGTCGAAATTGTGGGCGCCATTATGCACCAATATTGGTGCAAATTGAGCGACGTAATGGCGCCGAAGATGGATGACAACTCAGCCAAACAGTAAATGTTAGAAGAATTTCCGTTTATCAGGACCGAAAATTAAACCACGTAGGCAAGTTTTTCATCATACTTTGGTAAAAAAGTGGTGGGCGAGCAAATTGTGCGCAAATAATCGCCGGCGCACATGACAGATGCGCGTTCAAAACGAATGTGATATTGTGATCAGGGCATCGACTACACTCATAGACAGCGTTTCAGCGAAAAAAATTTTTTTTGAGTTTTTGGGGTAGGAATAGTTCAATAGTGCCGATTTTTTGTACTGAAGTCGTTGTCAACCTCACGCATAAGCTGTCCGGCGCCAAGCTGGCGCGATGTGGCCTCGGCAGAAAAAATAAAGTAGATTGATTCAGGTGACTTGGGCCGATCAATACCCTGCCTCAATGGAAAGGTTTATGGTTGGTCGTATGACGGGTCACTGGGATTGGAGTAGCACCTGCTCCGCATCGTCGTATTAGCTCACCGGCGTAACCGCAACTCTTCTGCGAATTTCCACCTTCTCAAATTACGCACGACATTGAGAGGAACCATTGGGTCCCTGGGAGGCAAGTGTTAGTACAAGCACCTGGAATCTTCTCAGGTCGCGGCATTGGTTATATGTTTCCATTACCTCCAGCAGTAACCTGTGCGAGGGGGGGGGGGAGGGGGTGAAAAGAAACTGTGGGAAAACTCGGGTGTGCAGGGAGTATCAAAACAATGATCACCGGTTCTGACCATTTATAACACCGGGCCGAAGCTATTTATTGCCAGACGAGTGATATCTGAATACCTGCGACGTAATAGTGTAAGTAGTACTTTTTACGACCGGTTGGAATTATTTGAAATAGCAACACTGCTCGATGCAGATGGGTTTGAACCAAACTTCTCTTCAACTGTGTATATTCAACATTACAGTTAGAAAAGAGCTCAGCAGAAGAGGAAGAAAGAGGAAGAAAAGAGCTCGGCTCGAAACGGCTTCTCTTCAGCAAACTTTTCACTCACTTTTTGGCATTCCCAGAAATGCGGAGCAAAAATTGAACCGAGTTTGTGATTCTTTTATGGACCCCTACGTCGTGCAGAAATTATTTTAAATGCGCGCCACGACCTCAATAACCTCAATTGTAAGCCCTCTCTCCTTAATGAGGTCACTTCGCAGCTAGGCACCAAGTTTTCGCACCTCATTAAAGCTGTCTCGCTGCCAGGTGCCAGCTACCTCTAAATTAGGCTGGTCGTACCAATTATGGCTAACTCCGAAAATAAGTAGTGGTTTAGTTCACGAAATGGTTATGACTCTTATCCAAAATAATGTTACACTTGCAGGTGCTGTCCGAACGGACGCAGAATGCAGTTGCCGACTCCAACGACGTTGCTGAAGAGGTCAGCTGTTATACAAAAACCTTCTCCTTTCTGAACTTTCCGTTTAAATAGTCCGGTTGGGATTCTTGACCTGCACATATCCTCATCTGATGCATGATGAAGCATTACGCGATCTTGTTGTGATTTCATCGATCACATTTATCACATAGAGAAGAGCTCCGAATTGGTCTTGAAGACTTACTCCGCGGATCCTGTTCCTTATAATGTGTGAGGTGAATGGGTCCGCAGCTGCCACTTTCTTCCACGGGAATAGGATTGGAGGTAAGTGACACCTGAGTGCCATCTCCACATCGCCCGCGCTGCCGCGCGGTCACCTCCCCGTAACCAAAAACGCTACCTGTCTGCGCCCTCCCACTTCTATTAATTCTCTACCACTGACTGCATGTTCGCTGCGGGATATCGGTACCGACGCAGATGCTCTACCTTGAGAATAGGCGAGTAGCAAGACGGAGGGAGGCGTCGTTAGGCGCGATGGCTTCACCGTTAGCGTTCATGTCACGACTCCGCACGTTCCTCACTTTGAATAACTCATCGCGATCACCGATCTTGCGAGGCTTTTCGACTGAATGGAAATGCATACTTGAAGCTGTTGGCATGAGCTTCGTTGCTCCTAATTCTCAACCGGGACGTGTCCTCATGATTAGTGAAATGAAAAAAAAAAAAAGTTCAGAGATTTGGAGTTATCCTGCCTGTAGGACGAGTTGCATGCCGTTTCTTGGCACGTTCACAGCAATCTGATCGCACCAAACGACATACACTCCAAGACGGAAACGGGCGTCGCTACCCTACGGCCCCGTTGACGTGCGAATTTGGCACGCTGCTACGATTGCGGACCTATTCACCTTGCTCCTGTGAAGGACTGTTATCAAGGATCAGTGTACAGCTTGTCTCCGAGCACGTGCATTGGAGGCCTAGTAAAGGGTCCAACTCGCTTCTTAAAATTTGAAATCCTTTGCTAGGCTTTGAGAAATTCCCTGTGCCCATTCCACATCCTCGCTTCGGAGATATACTTTTTTTGGATGAGCTCTACACGAGGATGGAGGTAGTGTAGTGAAAAGTGGCGCGCTTACCACTCGCGCGGTTCCGGGTTCAAATCCCGGGTCGACTCCCGCCCAGGCCAACCAAGCCTTCTACCCTCCGGGGACGGTAAATTGGTACCAGATTCGTCTGGGAGGATAAAACACTGACTTGTACATCGGCTGGCCACCGCAAGTCATTGTATAGGCCACATCGCATTCAATAAGCCACTACGATTCTGAATGGAAGTAGAATGCGTGCCGCATCCCACAAAGGGATTGATAAACGGCTAAGACTTATCCTTTTATCCTTTGAGCTCTACAAGACATTTTTTATGATCACTGGACTCGCATATAAGAACGCGCTCATGTGTGGGATACATGACTGCTATACCTGATTTTGTTGTTGTGTGAAGCAAAAACGCCTATTCTTAGGTTCTATCGACCATGCGAACGGTGCGATCATTCGCATGTGAGGAAGTCGAGGCCGATCGGTTCTACATGAAGCTGACGAAGACCCTTCACGTGACCAGAACGAAGGCGATTGCTTACATAGGATTCCTATGGGTATCTGAGGTTAGTTTTCCTTCCTTTCCTCAAGGCCCTAGCTGACACATTGCCGACACTACCTCGTTGGAAGTTTTGAAACATTTACATCTCTTTTAAATTATACAACATGCGAAAAAGGCCTCAAAAGGATTCGCGTAACCAGCACTTCCCTATACGTTTTGATTAGTGTGCGGTGAACTATGGTGAAGATGTTTCTTTATATGAACGACTTTGACATCTTTAGATGCTGTTGGTAGAGCACTGATTTATAACACTGTAAATTCCATTAGAACAGAATTTGCAACTTCCTTATTGTTCCCATGGGCAACTCTTGTCTATTCAGCTGTTCCAAACATTCATCATCGTTGCAGTCATGTGGTATGGTGGACATCTGGTTCTCAGTGGAAAAATGAAGGTTAGTGCCACGATGAAGTCGATCTCCAAACTCCTTGCACAAAGCAATAAAAACGACCAGTATACCCCATTGAGTAGAAGGAAGAGATAAACAGGTGACATTGTGATCATTCAGGAGGGTAAAGTTCCAGAATTCAGGAAACAGGAGCAGAGTCAAAGTGCCTAGGAATTATTTTGATCGTCGTGTCCCTGGGGTCCAACTTTTGCCCATAATTCAGCGTTCTGCAATAATTCTAATCATATTTATTCATTTTTTCTAACCTGTTCAATCTGTGATTTCAAGTCAGATCTGCTCGTTTCATTCCTACTCTATCAAATGCAACTCTGCGAAAACTTGCGACAGATGGGAGAAGTATGGACTGGTTTGATGCAGTCGGTTGGAGCCAGCAGAAAGGTAAGAAAGTTCAAGAAATTTTGTCCCTATCTCGTTCTAAGAAACAGTTCAGTTCTCTGCTTGTTTTCTTTAATTACATCTACGAGGAGGAAGAAATCTCATTTAATAGAGAGTTTGAATGTGTTTTGTGCTTTGATACGTTCGTGACAGCCCGTGGAAGCGTTTTATCTAGAGGAGGGTCATACATGCGGTACTTTCTCACGTCACAAGTTGGAAAGATATTATAGTTGCTTTTCGGGGAGGATTCCATTAGTTCTTGATAGCGGGCGCAATGGAGACTGTACGTTTGGAACTCACTTCAAGAATGAAACGCTTCCGTCGGCCGCAGTACAAGCAACGTAGGGCTCTGCCGCATATGCAAAGATTTACGGGAATACATGCATGCGATGGTGGCTTGTTTAAGCATTCCTTTGAAGGTGTTCGAGTACATCGATCGCGTTCCAACAATTACTCACTTCGGAACAGCTCAACCGCCAGTTTTGAAAGGACGTATTGAGTTCCGTAACGTTCATTTCAGTTATCCAACCAGAAGCAACATACCGATTCTTCGTGTGAGTATAACTTCCACTGAGCATGGACTGAATTTTTGCCCATTATTTTGGCTAATATGGAACCTTGCAGGACCTATCTTTCACGGTTGAACCGGGAGAGACAGTCGCACTTGTTGGTCCATCTGGATCAGGGAAATCTTCGTGCATTGCTTTATTGGAGAACTTCTATCAGCCTAATGCTGGTCAAGTTCTCGTTGACGGCGTACCTTTGGAAGATTACGAGCATCATTACATTCACAGAAAGGTATTTCCCATTTTCGGACGATCATCTTACTCAGGCAGTGCCTGAGGTTTTTCATACAGATTGCTCTCGTCGGACAAGAACCTGTACTCTTCGCCCGTTCTGTCACTGAGAATATCCGCTATGGTGTTGACGTCATGGAAGCGGTTAGTGTGTGCTAATACTTGTTTTTCATTCCAGTTTTTTCGTTATGTACTTCTCCTTCCTTCAAGATCTTGTTTTTCATAGAACACCTTTTTGAGCACTCACACTGCTTTCGGAGTCTATCTCCGGAGTCCATAACGTTTTCCAATAATTTTGTTTTTTTCCTCGAAAAACTTTCACGTCTGTCCTTATTGGAATTGCAACTGTTGACCAAGTAGACACAAATTTTCTCGTAATCTGCTGCGATTGAAAAAGGGAATAACTCGGATTCGACCATGAGTAACTAATTCGGTGTACTGATTACTATTCCTACACTAAACTGCTTCGATGGCTTCTTTCCCTTTTTGCGACCCATGTTACATTCTTCAAACTCATGATCAGATCAGTATAAGATGGCGGTCGTGCGATTGATTTGGAGTGGATTGCGCTACACAGTCGAGCGACCCCAACGGAGACCCTCCACCGGCAGACGTTGCACCGCCGCAACGGCAAAATTGAGATTGGGCCGCATTCACGCAGTGCCAATTTGAGTTGTGTCGTTAGGCCGCGTTCATACAGACGGCATCCGCGGCATCCGTGGCCTCTGCGGAATTTTCAGAGCAAGCAAAGTATACGTATCGATTTGGAAAATTCCGCAGAGGCCGCGGAGGCCCGCAGGCCTCCGCGGCCTCCGTGGCCTCTGCGGAATTTTCAGAGCAAGCAAAGTATACGTATCGATTTGGAAATTCCGCAGAGGCCGCGGCCTCTGCGGCCAAGCGCGAAGCGTACGCGTCGCGGTTGTTAAACAAGCAGTTGTGTCATTGAGAGTATTTTACCGAGGAGACAACAAAAATAATTTCCTGGAAAAAGGTAAGTTTTGGATGAATAGAACTGAAGCTCCACAAGTAGATTGCTAACGTGATAAGGTAACTTTCGACAATAGCAGATCTGTCCAGTCCAGTTTATCACCTCTGGCGCGAAAATATTTCTTTTTTTGCGACCTTGTTCCCACGTTCCACGTGTATCTGGGTAGTATTCCACGAAAATTAAGGGCTTATCTTGAAGATAAAAAGGAACAGCAAAGCCTTACTAACTTCTGCATTGAAAACTAGTCCTTCTTCAAGTGTTTTGGTGCAAAAACGCCCTAGCATTTATGCGCACTCTTCGAAAATAGGCAAAAACTGCTTCTTCCCACGCGGCAGGCACGCATGGCGCCTTGTCGCCAATGTGTTAAAAAGGGACACCCGCCAAGGGCGAAATTTTGCTGCAGTTGAGTTCCCATTTGTTGAGACCAGTTGAACCAGATCAGCTGAAACCCATTTTTCAAGGTATTGATTGCGTTCGAGCGTCCCCATCAAGAGGCCGCGACGCATACGCTTCGCGCCTGGCCGCGGAGGCCGCGGAGCCGCGGAGGCCACGGATGCCGCGGATGCCGTCTGTATGAACGCGGCCTTACAGCGGTGCACCGTTTAGCGGTGGTCGCCCCAGCCGGGATCGCGCATTCGCGCGATCGCAAAGTGTGGTAGCCTTCCTGTTCTCGTTTTCTGAATGAAAACAAAACTAACTCCAAGTCTATTGATCGCAATGTTGTGAACAGTAGGAACTGACAAGACATTAACTGCGAACTGGTGGCTTTCAGTCATCAAGGCTGAAAGTTTTTCTTTCTCCAGAGGAACTTGAACTACCAGACGAAACATATTTATAGGACGTGGTGAAAGCAGCTGAAATGGCCAATGCGCATGGGTTCATTATGCAAACGACAATGAAATACGAGACCAATGTTGGAGAGAAAGGCAGTCAAATGTCTGGTAAGTGCTGACTGTTATCGCTTTAGGAGCAAAGAATAGATCTTATGCTTTGCAGGCGGTCAGAAGCAACGTATCGCCATCGCCCGAGCCTTGGTGAGGGAACCGGCCATACTTCTGCTTGACGAGGCTACTTCAGCGCTGGATACCGAATCTGAACATTTAGTGCAGGCAAGTGGATGCTTTCCTTTTGCGAGCGGCGCAGTCCTCGTATACTAGTGCGTTATTGCTAGAAATTGTAAACAGAGTGCTAAGTTCGCGCTCGAACTTAACTGGATGCTCCTCGTTCAAGTTTGAGGAGTCCATTCATAGTGCAGTCTCGTTCGCTGCGGATAATGAGGCGTGTCAGCGCGGCTTTTTGGCACGCCGCCAGCCCGTTCCTCATCAGTTGCTGAAGAGATTCAGCGACAGCAACTGGTGGAAAACGACTGGTACGAACGATGCAGTCTTGTCGCTTGCTGAAAAAAAATAAAAAAGATGTTGGCGCCATGCCAGACGCAGCCCATCATCCGCACCGAACAAGACAGTGCATACCCCCTAGATCCCGTATAGCGCATGAACCAGCGGGCTGTTACTCCCAGTCAGGGTACAGCATGGGGATGTGCGAAATGGCGGTGTGAGTACGACCCCCCCCCTCGAAGAGGGTCCAGATACGACCCCCCCTCCTGCTCTAACTGACAACCAGATGCATGTTCACCACAAATGGCTTCCTGAAATGGAATCTGGATTCTCGAAAGGCGCACTCTGCTCTAAAATACAGGAAATAAAAGGCTGTTTCAGCCTCATGCAATATGAGGCTGAACAACAGCCTCGCATTACCTACAATTTTGTCTTAGGATTCAAAATAAAACTCGTCGTTCGACAACCATGTATGACATGCAACTTGTAACAAGGAACACAATCGAAACAGCGACTAATGGTGATCATTGATAAGCTGAAAAAATAGCCCCAAGGTCAGCGTGTCAGGCCCCAGATGTGCATTCAATGAATGGTGACGGGGAAATCATGAAAACATGCACGACACAACAAAGCGAAACATGAAAAATACAAAAAAATGCGGAGCCAAATGAAAAAAAGCCCAAGCGGCAGTAAATCGTTCTATATTGGCTATTAGGCTATTTATTACTTGGCTATATTCGCAAGGCTGCGACCGCTTTCGTTGGAAAAACGTCATTGGAGCGCGGTTGTTGGACCTGCCAACGTCCTGGGGTCTTTTCGGGGGTTATATCTCTTTGAGGGGCGCGGCTTTTGATGAATGGTTAGCAGCATGCAACGGGAATGTTCCTACTGTTGCGTTTTCTACCCAGTTGCAATCTGAATGTTTCCCCGTTCGTGAAATATTTCGGATGGGTTTCGGATCGGCTAGGGGTAAATGGCAAGCGGGTTTTTATGCTTCACACGAGGATTACTTATTTCGAACGCAATTTCATCAGGATTAAAATCGTCTTGAAACCGCCCTATCTTTTCTCTTTCCAATAAGCTTTACAGTTTTTCTGAAGACCCGCTAGTTCAGGAGATATTTTAGATGGGTCACAGACGCGCTACCCTCTGACCCACCCGAAAAATCGACTCCTTCTGTGCCATTGTGAGGATACAATGGCACAGAAGGAGTCGATTTCTTCGACCTTCGAAAACTTCAGTGTGCCTCCAAAACACATATTTCCCTTCAAATGAGTGAAAGAGGAGCTCGGCTATCACTGATCGATTTGGTCCGAGTGTGCGCCGTGCATTACGCTCCTACGCAGAGGTGGTGGAAAGGTGTAAATTCTAATTTCAGGTGCTTTTACCATGCAAGCAGATTTGTTTAGGGTTAGGAAAGGACTGTGCGTGTGTTTGTCCTGGACTGTCTGTGAGACGTATTATTTAGTCATCTACGTACTTACGAGTTCATGCTATTAATTGATATTTATTTATTTATTTATTCTTGCTATTCTTGCTATATTGCTAACCAATTTTTATTTTTTTGTAGTCCTCCTTACATCCGGGTCTTCTGCAGCTTTCCGTCCGTTCCATCAAACTTAGCAATGACACTTTTGATGCCTGTTTGAGCCTACTTTTGCGATACTGCCCCACGTCCCCCGCAGCCAAGTACGAACCCATTTTTGGGGATTACGCCCCACTATCAACTGAAATGTCGAAGCATTGCCCGGCTCTGAGTGACCCTTGAGATTACGACCCCCCCCCTCCAGCGGCCAAGTACGACCCCCCTATGGGTTTCGCACAACGATGCTGTACCCTTCTCCCAGTGATCCTTTTCCACGCTTTCACCTTCTTCAGAACAAGGATTTGCACATGACTCCCCTTACATATTCGGTTTGAGGACACCTCGATTCTTTAGGTTATGAATGAGCCGATCATTCAGCTTAACGGAGGCTTATTTTCCACAATAGTGCAGAATTGTGAATGTCGTGAATTGTAGTTATGGTAGGCAGACGTAAATAACAAGGGTACGGTATTCCAGGAAGCTATCTACAAGAATCTCGATGGCAAAAGTGTGATCTTGATTGCACATCGATTGTCTACGGTTGAGAAAGCCGACAAGATCATCGTCATCAATAAGGTAATCGGAAGGAACTCGATAAATTTCGTGTTCTTCGCTTTAGCTGATCGGCCCTTTTGCAGGGTAAGGTAGAGCAAATGGGAAAGCATGAAGAGTTGCTCAAGCAGCCAGGCACTTACGCGACACTTGTTGCCAGGCAAATGATGGGCGAGCAACGACGACCAAAACATCAGCTTATGGCTCCAACACACTCCAGGTTCGGTACTGCCTGCTTCATTTTTTTGAAGTGTTCTGCAGCTCACTTTTCAGGGCGGTCAGCGTCAGCGGTAGTCATCACGTTGCACCTTCATTGCTATCATCAAGTTTCACGCATTCTGCGAGCAGTGTCACTTCACGCTAACTGAACCGATACTAGTTATGCTCACAGTTTTTCAAAGTATTGCAAGTTAAACTGCCAGAGATATTGCTCACTTATATTATTGTTCTTGTTGATTGATGTAAATTATGTTATCAATATTGCTTATGCATGGTCCCTCATGATTATATCGCTGAATAGGCTTCTAGGTCGTTGCTCAACTTTCAACTTTACCAGACTGATTTTTTTGAAAAACACGAATTCAAAGATTGGCATTACAAGAACTGCCTTGTGGAGAAGCAATATATTTTTGTGGGGAACAACATTTGCGGTCAATTTAGCAGTATCGTGATCATTATGATGCGGGTCTTTTTCCAGCCAGTGGAGTGAGGAAACAGAAAATCTGGTGACGTTCTGGTACACACAGAGAGCGGTCGTTCATTAGATGCGTGCTGCACTAAAGCACGTCGTCCGTTAGGAATCCTCTGCGAGGGAGGGGGGGGGAGGGGTCGTATTGATTGCTTAAGGGAGAAGGGTCGTATTCGGCCTGAACCGGTTGCTAACCCTTTAGTGGGTTGTGCCGCAAAACTATTAAACAACTATTTTTGATGGCTGAAAATAGTAGCTGACCCCGCTCCCCGCTCGATGGCAGTTTTCAAGCAAATACTGGAAAATTTTCTAGAATAGTGGGGAAAAAAGGTAGCAAGTTCGGAAGGGTCGGTAAGATGGTAGGTAGATTGGGAATGGGGGAAGGGGATCGCGCCGGAGGGAAAAGGGGGAGGGATTGGATAGTATATCCCCAAATTTTCCCAACGGTAAGGGTGCTGGCTGCAAGCGAATATAAAAAAGATAGGAGTGTTGGTACCCAGCTAAGGGTGCCCTAGTCACGTCAGTCATCGCGGTGTGTTAAAGTGGTGTTTAAACAACTCCCTCCCAAAAAAGCAGAAGATATCGAATAGGATATTGAATTTTACATTCGGATATTGCGCGCGATCGTTCAGACTGCGTTTTCATTGTTGCACTAGGGCGAGCTATTTAGCGATGTGGTGCAAAATAGGCCAGGAGCTACGGAAGTACCCTTTTTCAAATATTCGTAATTTTGTTGAGAGTGGAACTTATGAAGAAGGGCAAGTAGCACTGTGAAGCTCTGGGTTTGTACTTTATGAATTTTGCTTGAGCGCATTCAACTATTCCTTTTCGAGGGCTTTCACACTCACTTCGTTTAGACGTGATCTCCTGAGAAACCAAAATAGAAGGTTCCTTCTTTCTAAAAAAAACACCTCAATTCCTTCCCACGCCCACTATTTGAAGAATCTCCTGTTGCCATTTTGTTGAGAGGCTTGAGTAATGTTCACAACTCGTCGAAATTGTTGAGGACTAGCTCATTCGGCGCCGACTGACGTACGCTCTGTATCGCGCCATGCATCCGACTCTCACGCAGCGGAGCAGGAGAAGTGTAACTCCTAGGTGAGGCTTGTCCGTGCAAACTCATATGCTCATACTGTCTAGAAATGTTCGAGCCTAAACTGCTCTGCTAGTTTGTTGATTCATAAAGCCGCCGTAAGCGGCTACCGTACTTCTTGGTTAATGTCGCTTGGACACGCCCAGTTTGCCTGCGGGCTTATTCTTGGGGTGCCTAGATCGCCAGATCCGCTGAAATCTTGTATATAGGGACGATTTAACATCCTGCTTAGGACACGACACTTTCTTGGCGCTGGCCCTGATGGAGTACGCTACAATTATCTTCTGCACTCAGCCTTAGCAGAGCGCGGATAATCTTCGCGTCCTCCGTTAGCCAGCGCCAAGAATGAATGTCATAGTCGTAACCAGGATGTTTCACCCCTGTGCACAAGCTTGCGGGTTTGGTAATCTAGGCTTCATAATTGAGCCAATAGCCGAAACTGAGCGCGTCCAGCAAGCTGCTCTGTCTTCAGTTCAGACGTCCTTAAAGACAGCTCCCGCGATAAAAGTCTCATGGATAGCTGCTTTCCAATTATGAAACAGCAGCTGATAAGTAATCTCCCAAAGAAGAAAACAGGCAAGAAGCGTTCTCCAGAACAACATAAACAAAATCGCTCCCTCACAGTCACACCTCCCTGCGGTCTCTGTGCAGCCCCTAGCTCACAAATTTGTGCGTCGTGGTTTTGCATCACGAAAATTGCGTCACTCGTGTTTTTTACGCGTTTCACCTCGCGAAATTTGAATTGAATGTATATACCTCCAATGAGTAGACT
>MU914456.1:8531-21222 GCA_036418165.1 Cooperia oncophora
TACAAGAACCGGTAAGTCAAGCAGGTTTCTTGTTCTTTCAGTTGCTCACCTCATTAGGTGGTCGCGATATTCTGACACAGTTTCATGAAATCACCCTAGAGGCACGTATAGCCTCTCGTCAAGGGTAGGGCAAGTTTTGGCACCAGGATATCGGGGGACCCTTCGCCAGTGTGTCGGTATCCTTGCCCCTTGATGAAGTCGTAGGCCTAATGGAGACTATGCCTTTTATGCGAGACTATCCCTCGGCGACTCCGGTCATCTGCGCTTTGAACCTGCTTTTTTTCTTAAGAAATACAGGAGTGCGGCCAAATGGTCCCTTCTCCGAACAGTGCCCATCTTCGTCACCTTTTCATGAGACCATACCTTTCGGTTAGTTGCGTTGTTGTTAATCGATACTGTTATTTTCCTAGAGCGGATGTAGCAATGCAGAACATCTGGGTGTTTGCTCCTTTAACACACCTTTTCGAACTGTTCTATTTTCCGCCTTATCCCCTCAATCTTTCCGTGGTTCTTGTGTTACGAAATGATCGCGGTAAAGATGATATTGCGAAAAGTAAAGGATCCGTCCATTCTCGAGGTGCTGCTCTGCATTGCAAGAGAAAATCGCGATCTAGTAGCTGAGACAAGTGCGGTGAGGCTGATATGTGTTTCGTGATTTGGGTGCTAGCTAATTTCTTTCGATTCGTGTGAGCGGGTAGACATGAATTTCGAATTCATGTCTACCTGCTTTTTTACGCTCGGTTGAGAGTTTTATACCCATGAGGATCCGTAAATCTTTTGTAGACTATTCGCTTGAGGGATGGTAGCCTTTTTTAGTTCGCTAATTAACTGTTCCTATTGAACGTTGTGAATCACCTTGGTGATATCTGTCGACCCTTTTCAAATGTGAACGAAGCTCGTACCAATGTTTAGCTTCACAAAATTTACAGGTCTTCACAGAAGGCATTGGCAATGATCGATGGGAACCAGCCACATATCCCCACAAGCCAGACTGTGCGCTTTTTTTGCTTGGAGCTATTACTCATTATGATAGCTAGATGTCGACCTCCATGAAAACCTTATTCTGACTCCTTCTGCAGAATCTTTTGGTCCCGAATTCACTGCGATTGCGGAATTCATCCTTTTTGAACTCTACTAATTAGCAGTCGAGTCGAGAAGGAAAATTAGGAACTTGGCGATGAGCCGAGTGACTTTTGAAGCTCCTCATCTCTCGCCTATACACATTCATTTCGCTACGCACTATTGGAAAAATACTTCGCTACACACTACTGGACAAGTAGTTCTTTGGAAAAACTCCCAGTGGAACTTCGTGCCGCAATCAACAGTGATCTTACTTCTTACTTTATGTAGCGTCAGCGTCGTTCACCGGTCTGCACCCAGTTCCTAGGCGTTGATCACCTCATCGTCACCTGTCTGCATTTTTGTCGTTATGGGAGCCGCACCGATGCGGTAATGTTGCTCTAATCAAAGGGTCTCTCTTTAACTTTGGGAAAGGCATGTGCAGGACTTCTAGCGCAAAATGGGACTAATATTATGCAAAGAGAAGCACGTTCCGGCTTCGCGAGAAGGCAGACATTTGCTGGCTTTCATAGACCATCGAGTATGTGTCTTCAAAGGCCCATATACGCTTGTGGAGATCTTACGCTTGACCGAAATGTATGGGTCTCACCAGGTGAAGCGCTTAAAGACACATGGTACGCTCAAACACATTGAGGGTGTATGAGACTATCAGCCCCCCAGCTGTCGATGTGTCGTGGTCCCCCCGCCCAAAACTGCACGGGGTCAGAGTACGGGACACCGTCCGCGCGGCGCGGTCGCGTGCAGCTCTCTTGGCTTTTGCCAAGTCCTGTAATTGCGCTTTGGAATACAAGTACAACGCAATTTCTTTATGCGGATAACATTTTAGGTGCTGCAAAATAAGAACCGAAGATGATGACGAGGGCTAGAACTCAAGAGCAACTGTGCTGCTTCTGCAATATCCCTCGGAGGCCGCGCATTCCACGAAACATGAAAATAAAAACGGCCTAAGCTCGATTAGCTAGAAAGTAGTTCTACTGGCCTTTGGAGCCGGATTTGAGCCAGATCGCGGAAATGCACACGCGATTTCAGTTGGTTTGCTTTTCCTTATTTTTCAGTTTTCTGTTTATTTACATCTACATTCGTTGTTCTTCATTTCTAGCCTTTGTCATCTTCATCACCTTCTATTCGGACTTTGAAGCATGAGCAATACCTCAAATGTTAGGAAATTGCGTTTTGCTTGTATTGTCATGTTTTATTGTCATGTTATCCGTCTTTATTGTCATGTTCTGTGGGAATGCGCGGCCTCTGAGGAATGTTGCAGGAACAGCACAGTTGCTCTTGAGTTCTGGCCCTCGTCATCATCTTCGGTCCTTATTTTGCAGCACCTAAAATGTTATCCGCATAAAGAAATTGCGTTTTACTTGTATTCCAAAGCGCAATTACAGGACTTGGCAAAAAGCCAAGAGAGCTGCACGCGACACGCGCCGCGCGGACGGTGTTAGAGTTTGCGAAATGGGCGGTGTAGCAAGGAATTACGACTTTCCCACGGCCCCGTACTCTGACCCCGTGCAGTTTTGGGCGGGGGGACCACGACACATCGACAGCTGGGGGCTGATAGTCTCATACACCCTCAATGTGTTTGGAGCGTAACATGTCTTTAAGTTCACAAGCTAGTGAAAAAAACTAGCGAACTGGAAATGTCCCTCCACCTAAGCCGAACAGCACCTTACAATTATCCAAAGAGGTTCACCAACCCCAGAGCTCTTCCCTTCTCAGACTTAGGCAAAAGCCCTGATGTCCCTTGCGGAAATCCCGGTTTTGCCCAACGAGTCTTTTAAATGTCCTAACTCCGAGGTTAATTGTGCCGGAATCCTTCGCCGTCTGCTATTTAACTTCCCCTTATCGAGGTGACTGGAGTAGGTGTGATTAACATCTGCTGTTCCCTATACGTTTAAAGTCTGCTTTTGCTACAAACGGTAGTTTTGTGTGAGCTTCATAGTTCTCCATTCTCACGAAGTTCAGGAAATGTCTTCTTAATGGAAAAAAAAGAGGATGATAGCGTGATTCGAGGAAATTCGAGAGTGATTCCAAATAAAACTGGCACAAAGCGTTCCTGTGGAACGCGCCCTGTTCCTCCGCCATTGCCGAAAACGGTAAGTATGTTATCACATTAAACAATTCCACTTCACTGTGGGAAAATTTGTCGTGCCCATATCGAGTTCTTTCAATCAGGGCAGTGCGGAGGATGACATATTTTACTAGGGGTGATTGTGGCGTCTCAAAAGAGGGTGTGGACAAAAAACTGTGAACACCTGCACCTTATGCGCTTTACCCGTCATGTATTCGAGACTTCCAGGGCTCCTATTCTGAGAGCTGAGGTCGAAATAGAGTCTGCACATGTACAATCTTAACGCTTTACCTTGTTTTGTTTCTGGTTCACGAGCTTCCCTCATGGGATCAGTTTCAGGTGCCAAGGAAGGACCCACTGGTGTCGAAATCATCTGATAATACGGTTAGTATTATATCTAAAGCCGATCTCTGAGTGCCACAAGGAGCGTAACCACGAGGGCGGCGAGGGTCTAAACGAATGAAAGGATGAAAGGCAAGGACGCGTGATTAATACAGGAAGTGCCCAGTACGCAGCTGTCGCCGGGACGCCCCTTCTGCTCCGGCAATGCTTCATAAGAATTGTCATAGTATGATTCAATGACAACAAACAAAGTCAATTTTCATACTAGTCAATTCTTCTACCTGAGGTCAATTTTAGGCGTCAAAAAATGAGACTTCTTCGTCGACAAAATCGATCAGTAACACGGTATTTGATTATTTCAGTAGAATCACATTGCTCTGGGTGTTGCTAATCGAAATACTTCGTTTATAAACGATTTCAGGCGAGAAAACCATCGAGTTTCCGCGAGATATTTGAATCGATTCCCATTCGAACCACCTCCACGAGTTGTGCCACCTCCTTATCCACGTCGGGTAAGAGCTTAGCTTAATTGTCGATTACTTCCGATCTACTTAGAGGCAAATTCCTTCTTTTTTGAAGGATTTATTTGAAAAAGGGCGAACTTTTAATTTTCTTGACTGAATTTTTTTGCATTGAAGGAACACCCATGTTATCGATTTTTTTCTTCTCTTATCCGTTTTTTCGTTCATATTCTGCGATGGGAAGAATGGTCAGGTTTGTAGTGTTGTGTTCTAGGTGAATGGCAGATTTCAAGGTGGCTGCATAGAAAGTGATGAAGTCGAGAGTGATGTGATGGTGAGTTTTCTTTTCATATAATTTTCTTTTTGTCATATGAAAATCAAGAAGTTCATTGGAGTGGGCTTTATGATAAGTAACTAAAAGTTTCGGTGAAGCCTTTCGTTTAAACAGCAAATCAACGTAATTTTTTCATTGACGACGATTCTCGGCGTAGTTTCCCTTCAGGCTTCACGCTTCACGCTTCGCAGTCTGGTTATGTCGGCTGTTCCACGAGGGCGGCGAATCGACAGTGCTTCACTGCTGGCTAAGCGCACGTTGCCAACTGCTTTTTCCTGCGGTGGGTAGAACTCTGAGGCAACCAGCGGTCCAATGAGACCAGCGATGGAGCGCGATCGGTTTCAGTTGCGACATTGCAAGACCACATAGTTGCCAAATCGCACGACTGAATCGCTCACACCGCGAAGTGTAACATGAATTTACTACGTGTGGTTGCTGTAAATAGAAAAGGAGGAGCGCGCAGAAGACTTGTATTTTACTAGGTCGGTTTTCATGGGGACTTCTGTCCTTCTGTTATAGTCGGTATAGGTTTAATCATAAGGAGCTTGTCTTGAGAATTAGTGAATGTTGATATTCCTTACCTTGGTTGCATGTGGTGCAGCGCACATCGTTGTTGGGGGGAGGGGATCGTTTTTGGCCGCCAGGAGATGGGGGTCGTATTCGGGCTGGAAAAATTTATTTTGATAGTTGGTTTTTCTCATTTCATGGATGTTGTAAAAGGGAGGGTCGTATTCACTTTTTGGCCTTCTAAGAGAGGGGTGGGGTGACTTTTCGTGATTTTCCTGTTTCATGCGTAGTATACCCCTCCCCAGCTCCCGCTCGACAGCAAAATTTTTGGGAAAAAGTAGGGAAGTTTTCGGGAATTTTGGAAAAAGTGGCAGGAAGTTGGGGAAAATCTGAGAATTGGTAGAGGGGGTCGTATTGTCTCGCGACTTTTCCTGTTTCACATGTGCTATTTACCCCCCCCCGCCCGCTCGATTCGATGAGGAGGGACAGAGGGCCGAAGGGGGGAGGGGGGGGGGTCGTACCAACCTCAAAAAAAGGGGGATTGTACGGACTCGACTAAAATCCCCAACTCTTGGTAAAGCGATGAAACAGAAGACCACCATGGGGCGCGTGCGGAGCAATCGCAGCACGACGAGATCGACTAGGCGTTGCCGCGCCGCGTTGTGTCAGGTCAAGTCAGCTTTACTTATAGTTTGAGAGCCGCTGCGCAACGCGGGTCAGCGATATTCGCGCAATCAATAGCAGTGTCAAGCAAGCATAAAGGAGCTTGGTAGCATCAACTGGTGGAGGTATAAGTCTACGGCCCTCGTTCTTTCTTTATTATCATTATCGCTTATAGCATTAGAAGTCCTGGCTCCGACTTCAAGTACCAGACAGAGGGTGGGCAAAGGAAGTAGAGTGGCAAGTTTCTCCTCGCTGATTTTCCCTTGAACAGTAGCTTTTTGAAGGATGTCGTGTGGAAGACGAAGGAAACCAATATGTTTGCCTCCTCGACAGGGGCGATAAAGTGCACACCTGTATCTTCTCATGAAGAGAAGCGGCACGATCCCCTTCGCCTGAAGTCGCCTGGCGCCCGCAGCACCGGCGCCAAGGCACCCTGGATTACCAAATCCGCTGAAAACTTGTCCCTGAGGGTAGTTTGGCAAGCAAACACAGGCATCACGTTCGCTTGATTCGAAGGTTCCTGGCGCCGGCGCCAAAATAATATAGATCCGAATCCACTGTAAACTTGTATTCGAGGGCTTGACTTCTTGATTGCGAATACGACATTCATTTTTGCGCTACCCTAATGGATGGACACCATGATCATCTGCGTTCTGCTAAGGCCGAGCCTAGCCTGTAGGAACTCACTCCTTCTTCCAGCCTCAGCTAAAGAGGAGCGCTGGCGCTGGTGCCGAGAATTGAATGCCATAATCAGAACAGCCTTCTTTTCGACTTTGATTGAAGTCGACTTGGTGGCGCCAAATTGGCGCTTTGCTACGCCAAATGGCCCCAGCGTCGATCGCGAATGGCAGTTCGTGATCAGGGCACCGAATTAAAGTTTCACCAGAAAATTTCGAGTTTTTGGGGTAGTAATAGTTGAATAATGCTGGCAAAACTGCTGTGATCAGTAGGGCCCATCCTGATGACGCTTTTTCAAGGACCCCCTCAATGGACCCTCAAAGGGATGTCTCGCTCTTTGTACCTTGCCAAAGCGCGTGAATTCGTGTGACCAATTTTACAAATTAGGCACACTCGCCAGTGAGCCTTACCATCCTTGCATTAATCGATTTCATTGGCTGGTGTATATCGATTGAAACTTTATTCGACGGACCGCCATTTCAACCAGAATGGTTCTGTCCATTTTGCGAAGTTCCCTATGTCGAATTAACTAATTTAACTAATCCAGAATTAACTGAAATATTAATAAGTTGACATCATTTCGTAAGTACGTAGATGGCTAACAGTACAACTTATACCCTGGTTCGCTGCGAATGATGGGCGTGTCCGCGCGACCGCGCTTGGCCTACAGTTTTTTTTTCTTTTGAAAGATGACAGGACTACCATTTCGTTCGTATCAGAAGTTTTCCAGCAGTTGTTTTCCCTTGTCGCACTCAGCAATCGGAGCACGATCTGGCGGCGTGCGGTTGCCGTTCTCCGTTGCGGATGATGGGGCGGACACGCCCCATCATCCGCAACGGACAAGACTGTAAACAAGTGCGTGGTTGGCCATGGACCTCCCTGAATCCCATAAACACATCTGCTCGCGTAGACAGGCACTGCGTAAAGCTTGCACAATTCCACTACCTTCGCGTGTCTAAGAAATTGCAAGTTGCTTCACTTGAGAGGGTCTAGAAAAAGGCGCCCCAACGCAATCGAAGCGCGGAAGCGCGCGAATTCGGTATTCAAATCACACGGCTGCGTTCCGCGCGCGCAAATTTGAACACAACAGTCCGTGGGTGGAGCGCAGCATCCCGTGCGATGTAGATCCATCCACCCAACCATTCTCTCTGCCCGTGGTACCTTAACGAGGTTTCCGAAAGGAACTGTGGATCCCTAACTCGCTCATTCAATGCGGCAGTGGTAGAAAATAGTAAATAATCGTTATAAATTTTGTAATTTCCACCTGTTTTAAGTCGGGCCTTATGGTTTTCCATGTTAGCTGAAGTAACACATGTATTAGAACACCGGAGTTCATCTAAACTAGTTCCTGTAAATAGAGGGAGCATTTCGCTGGGATCCTGTCTTGTGAACCTACGGAATGTTTGGAGTTTCACTCGTACAGAAATTCTTTGGCTGGGTGACGTTCAGTGCTGGAAGGTGCTCAGAAGCCAGGGGGTTCTAGCTTGGTACTGGATTTCATCCACGTATGTATTGAGAAAATGCAAGTAAGAAGGCAAAACAGCAGCAAAAGTCAGAAGGGAAAAGGTCGTATCTATCCACTTTTCAGAGGGACTCGACCACACATTAGAAAGTCGACTAATGGCGCCAACCTGAAGAGAATTATTTTTATAAAGATTGTGTAGACTTTTATGTCTATTGAACTCTCTGATCGCCTGTAATAAATTGATCAATAACGCCCTTTCAATATAAACTTTTTATGAACCAACATGATATTTCAACAGAACCATATACCATTACTCGTCTAAAATCACTTTTCCTCTAGCATTGACTTTCACAACTCGAGGAGTTCCTGGCTCGAAACCCGGCTTCACTCCACGATATGGGGCTTTCCACGGGCCTTTTCTTGGTACCATTTGAATACATTCAGGTATGGGGCAGACACTGAAAGGCCGCAGAGGATGTCAAGACATGTTTTTCATGAGAAAGACAATAAATAACAATTTTACCCTACTTCAATTGTGCTTACCTGTAGCACAGAGTACAACCAGTGCAATCATCTTCATTAACTTTTGGTATGTGAGTTTCCTTGTTGAACGAAATGGCTTGATAGCCCGAATCGTTACATGTCATGTAGCATTTACCACAATTGATACACATATCCTGAAATAACCAGGATTAACGGAATTACTCAAGAATTAAGCCTTTGTACTTACGTCATCTATGAGCGCAACTTTTTGTAACTGATTATCCAAGGTGACATAGGGTCCGATTCGTGGTAGAGCTGCTCCAATCACATCCTGCAACAATTGCTGCTCCATCACATCTTGCAACAATTAATATTGACCACTAGAAGGCAGTTTCCTCATATGATCAACTCAGACACTCGCAGAATGGGCAGAGCTAGACCAGACCTACAAATGGTTCATTGGCGCACCCCCCTTCCTCACCGTCTTAGGAGACAGAGGCACATCGAGAGCACAGTAAAAGGCATGGCTCTGCTTATGTGACGAGAAGTGCATTTATGATAGAACAAGCATAAATCGTGACCTCTGTTGGGCAGGCTGACAATTTGCAGTCCTCTACGGGGTAATTAAACCTAGGCCAGTCTGCAAGGTAGTGGATAAGGCCGTAATGTAGCTCACCTGAACAGTGGGAATGACTTCCACTGCCGTATCGGGTCGCGAAGCGAAACTGTCGTCAGCTGGCTGTATAAGACTGCCATCAAAGGTTTTCTTCTCTATTCTGTGCCGTTCATCTCGGTACTTGCCAAAGTGTGGTAATCCCTAAACAGGCTAAATCTTCAGTGCTATTTTCAGTGGCTTTCCCATGGTAATCTTACCGTATTTTTCACAGTGACTGGTTTCCCCTTTTGGTACTTCTCAGTCGGAGGACTCTGTCCATCCCAATCCTTGAGTGATTTCGCACCTTTCAAATAGAGGAGAGCACGCAATCCAGTACAATAGTCGTCTACTACGGTGAAGTCTTGATTTTGAACAGCGGAACAGACCTGAAATGTTTAACACGTTGACGACAATCGCGTTTTGCGGGAAAGCGCCACGTGGGACAATGGCGTGCTGCGTCCGCTTGAGCCACCGGTGGCTCATATTGTCCCTCGTGGACCACTTTTTTGCCGCTATGTCAAATTTCGCAAAATGATAAGTCAATCGTGTAGGGACTGCTATTTCAACCATCTTTGACCCTATTGGATGCCATCTCATGCCCGCCCTCTGCGATCACGCCCACTTTTTAGCGCGATCGTGATTTCCAAAATGTGTACCATAACTTCCGTTTCTAAGAATTTTCTTGGAATTTTCTGCTTTTCACACATTACAATGATTCATAGATGGCCACACCGACACATAGCCGGCCACGCCCACTTTTTAACAGGTTTGTTTTATATTTAATTTTCATACCTTATCTCAACGTTGACGCTTTCAAACACACTCTTCACATTGCTCACAGACAAGCAATTGCACAAAGATGCATAAGGCTCCGCACACTTAGCTCCGCCCACTTTAGATCGATTTTCGCGATTTCTAGCAATATTTTATTATCACTATTTATCCATATTTTATTTCCACTATCCATATTTTATCACTTGTTCACCATCTCAAGATCACCAAACGGCGTTAATACTGACCAGGGAAGGTCAACAGGTCGCCATGGCCATTCAAGATGAGATGCATATCGACGTGTACGTCTCGGGACGCTGAACTCAAATCTGCTTCCAAAATTTGCCGAACGATTCTCTATGAGGAGTTAGGGGGGGTGTTCTAGCATAGCACTCGCCGATCCTCCTTTGCGTAGCACAGACAGTCTCTAGTGGTCGATGGTGTAGTGGATAGGTAAGTTGCTTCATAGATGGGAGGTCATGGGTTCGATTCCTTGACAGGTTCGGATTTTTGCATTTTTTCGGAACATCTTCTGCGAGTTCAGAAAATACTTTTATCCGTTATTTTGTCAAGCTTGCTCTTACTTGCAGCAGGAAAAGACTTAAGTGCCGGCAATTGTGCTTCGCTTTCAAGACTTTTAGGCAGTGTTTACCCTTTACTGCCCAAATCACCCGAAATCAGGCCAGTTTTTGACCGACTTTTTTCTTCGTGAGCAGAATTGGCTGAAAAGTTGCCTACTAGGGTAGTCTGCCCTTCTGAACATGATTATCACATCCGCTCGGCACGAAACCTCCTAGCACCCGTGCCACAGGCGCCAGCGCCAAAATACCCTAATCACCAAGTTCGCTGAAAACTTGTCAACTGGGGTAGTTTGACCTCCTGGACACAAATATCCCATTAGCTGAGCCCGGAAATGCCTGGCGCCGGCGCCAAAATACTCGAAATCACCAAAATCACTAAACTTTTCAACTGGAGCAGTTTGACCTCCTAAACACGAACATCACATCTGTATGGGGCGTTGAGAATGTTTGGATAAGACAAACAAACTTACAAACAAACAAACAAACAGACGAAGCGAATTATATATATGGGGTGAATCTTTAAGCTGCTCCAGCGAATTATGAACATTTTTCTGCGGAACCCCAAACTTTCGGCGAGTGCCCCGCCCACTGTGGGCGGGGCTTCCCATAGGTCAAGTGTGCTTTTTATTTCTTGTCCCATGCCCTACCCATCCCCACCTTGACCCGACCTCTCCAAGTCGTTCTTCAGGTCGAACCGAATTTCCGGACAGACAAACAAACTTACAAACAAACAAACAGACGAAGCGAATTATATATATGGGGTGATACATATATAGGGAACCTATGAAGAATGAATGTTTTGTGGTAGGTTTTCACTTTTCTGAGCTGTACATTAAAAAATTTGTTTGGCTCAAAAGCACCCGTTGAAATGCAACGACTCCTCCGTGTTATGACGGCATACCACGGACTCACAACCAGTCTGCTTCCCTATCCCTTCGTTTCTTCCCCTTTGTTTTCCCTTCACTTGCTGGTGAGTTCGCTATCGTGCCGCCGCCCTTTTATACGCTCTGCCGAAGGGGCGGAGGCTTGCCAGAGCGAGAGTGAAAGGGAGAGCGCAGATAGGATGAACGCGTCAAAATGCGTCAAGTGGGTTTGTCGTTCTTGACAGTTCTAAACGGGCATCAATCTATTTCAAGCAATGCGATTTGCAGATCGGTGATCGCTAGTCATTCTTTTTTCATTACCGTATTATTGAAGCTGTCCGTTACAAGGCTGATTCAGGAAACTCGTAAATTAGTCGGAAGCCCTTTCCCTGGGAAGGAGGGACTTGTTGCCATAACTGGATTGCACGTTCATTCTCTACCAATAGGTGGTTCCTCCTGTTCCTTTTTCCATGTTTCATTTTCAGCCCATGTCCTCCCCGATCTGTTCTTTGACAGAGTCACGTAATAAGTTGAACTTTTCTGCATGATCCTGTTGGGAAACCCTGTAGACAGATGAAGGACAGTTGAAGTGAAAGCATCAAAAAGTGCAAAACGGGCATGGACGAGCCACGGGATGACCACTTCCAAGGGGTAGTGGAACCCCGGGTTGGGTGAACCGCTCATCGTGCGTCAAAGGCTGGAAGGTACAGTGTAGCACTGGGCACAGGGCGCTATGTAGAAGAGAGGATGCATAGAAGAACAGAAAATTGACGTGGTCGAAGGATTAAGCTCAAGTTGTTCGTAAATATTAACAGTTTCTTTGAGGTGCAGCGCTGGATTATGGGAGTTTTGCTCGCTAATCGTCAAATTAGAAGTGTCTGAGATGTAATGTTTTTGCACCATCGAACTCATTTTTTGAGTGCTCCAGTTCTTCTGATCAATTGAACGCTACGATTCGTTTGGTAGGTATGCCAGTTATAAGAGAATGGCAGAGCGGTGGAGCGCACGCGGTGCGTGTCCAGTGATGTTATAGCGATGGTGCGGCGAAGAGCCGAGCAATTTCGGAGTCATCACAAGAATGCTGAGTTATGGGCAAAAGTCGGACCACGGACGGGATTCGAACCCGCATCTTCTGCTTACCGGGCAGTTGCGTTCCCTATTACGCTACCGAGGCCACTTTTGACCACTCAGCTCAATGGCTATTTGTGCCATAGCCTTACAGCACTCACACGTTCAACGTGATGAGTGCTGTAAGGCTATGGCACAAACACAAGTATCAAACAGTAACACAACACACAAGTATCAAACAATAACAGCTTGAAATTTTGGAGCCGCTACGTACTTTGTGACACTGTCCATCATTAGCGTATAGTTATAAATTGAATGGCGCTGAATTGTTTTGGTAGAGGGACCACTCGATCGCGCATATGTATCCCTTCGCCAGATAAAATGAGGCAACGCTCAGAATTCGCGATGACGCGCGTAGACGCGCTGTAGCGTGCGACGACGCGCGTCGATGTGCTTTAGTTGTAACAGTGCTCCAAAGCTACAGACGCGAACGTAGCCGCAGGCGGTCGGCGCCGATCGATTGTCGTCCGCGAACACTCGCTCGATGAGCGCTGGCCGCTTGGAAGTATGGGGGAAATAGGATGGTAGGTGTTGCCCAGTCACACAGACTGGTATTGATCGGGACTGGCCTTCTGCTGCTGCATTCGCGTCTATAGCATTTGAGCGATGTTG
>MU914457.1:1152-13960 GCA_036418165.1 Cooperia oncophora
CTTTTCCAAAAAAGGCACCCTTATAAGACTCTATGAATCTGCGACATACGGACCCGAACGCCCACCGCGCCGACCTCACAGCGACCGTACCTGACGTTCGTATCGGGCGCTGTTTGGCGACGAGGGGGGGGGGGGTATGAAGCCAAGGGATTGGTATGAAACGGCTGCGGTGCTGCATTGATATATGAGAACATACCTACCGTTACGGTTATTGGCAAGATGCCTGAGGGGAGCTCGCCCAAAGTTGCTGTTGAGTCTTCGAGGACGAAGGCTTTTCTTTGCAGATTTTCGGCAGTTTCACTCCTTTTCCTCCATTTCTCCAATATATGAAGCCCTGCTAGCACTTTAGGCCGAGAACCAAATTATCATGCTAACTGCCTTTAGAAGGCATTGATGAATATCGCGGCAGTAGAGAAGAAGACGAAGAACATCCAGTTTGTGTCCTCCACGACTGGCGTAACCGCGTGATGATTCCATTTGAGCGATTGGATTGCTACCGTCGCGAAGTCTAAACGCTGTCTAAGTTGGCCGCCCCATGATTTGGTCGAGTCCGGTAGCGAGCAGCGGATCCGCAACACAGTTGGCAACTGGTAACGAACAAGTTGTAACGAGTTGTCAACGCTTTTAGATTGCGTCGAAACGGCACCCTACCGAGACAAAGAAGATTGAGATGGCCAGTGGTAGGGAAGTGTAATGAAATCTATTGCAGTGCAAAGAGGACAAGGATCAGTAGAGTGAAAAAAATCGCTGTATCAGTTCGAAATGACTGACCTCTGTCTTTATTTCGCATAAGCGCGGTTCACGAGCGCTTTTTGTTGTAGTCTCCGTTGTCTCCGCTGAAGAACCAGTATCCTCTGCCGATCCCGAACTCTCACTCGATAATCCGGAGGGGGGAGGGGAAGGGGCTGTCTGTCGTGGAGTTTGTTCTTTCTTCATGATTTTGATAAACCGCCAGCAGAATCAGCGCTTCTAAAAATGAACCATACAGGCAACAGACCTATTTATTAATCAAAGAGATCGATCAGAAACTAATGGGTGGAACTAAAAAAAACTTGTGCCTGGATATGAGACTGCTCAATGGTTCGCACACTCATGACGATAGAGAGGTTCTTAGAAATATATTCTTTGTGCTCTTCATGGCTCCACCGACCCCGAGCCAAAAAAATTGAGGCCCAGATTCGGGCATCGTTGATATTTTTCGAATTTTCCAGAGCCAAGGAAGTTGCATGCTCCAGAGCAAGCGAAATGTAATGCCAGAACAAATAGCAGTGCTATAAGGCACGTGTAAAAGAACTGCTCTCCCAGTTCATCCATTCTGCTGAACGTACTCGCGTCATAGGGGCTAACGCTAGCGTTAGGGCTCCCTGATAACATTACTAAATAAAAGCGGCGCCCAGTTTCCTTCTCTATTCGTTTGATCTGCGGCATAGACATGAGTAGCGGTGGTATTTTT
The DNA here is from genome assembly GCA_036418165.1 of Cooperia oncophora. Taxonomy (NCBI): domain Eukaryota; kingdom Metazoa; phylum Nematoda; class Chromadorea; order Rhabditida; family Trichostrongylidae; genus Cooperia; species Cooperia oncophora. The sequence continues at coordinate 2,606 of MU914457.1, forward strand.
CGTCATCCGCAAATACACCCTGCACCCTTCAGAACGTCGTAGTGTACCCTGAAATTGCCACTACCATCTACTTCTCTGACTTCTCATTATCAAGATTCTACGCGAAGGTGTTGCAAGAGCGATGACTTTTGCGAGCTGAGTGAATTTGCAGTACACGCACATACGCATATAGGATTTCTGGCCATTCCTTTTTAAAAAACAAATTTCATCAAAAAAAAACAGGCAAAAATTAACACAGCATCAACTACCTATGCCAATTTTGTGAAACAAAGGAGCCGGAGAATGTTCAGATTGACATGAAGCTGAATCTTGAGGTGTTAGAGAGTGTGCTCCAGAATATCGCAATGCCATTGGCATGAGTTAACCTACAACTGATAGTGAAAAAAGGGAATGAAAAGACCGCATACCACTTTATACTAGTTGCAGAGCCTTTCTTAGGTAGCTGACTTAATTCCTTGCAGTACTGCCACTTCCAAGCGTCAACGAGTTTTGGGACGGCGTCAGAACAGGGACGTCGCCCATGGGGATTCCCGCGGGCGAGGTAATACCTTCTATTTTTAAGGAAGCATGTGTACGGTTGCTCCTGTTGACTTTCTTGTTTTTTGACTGTTTCATGTAATATAATATATCGCTTCCTGCCACTGAACTCTGGCTTAAAGGCAGTTGGCAGCAGATAAATCCCAAAGACGAGTAAGGATTTATACCTGACAGGGCGCGGATTCCTGACCTGTCAGGCCCTGCGTAAGGCGGCTTTTTTCCATAAAGACGGTTACCCTTATAAAGAATCCTATCAAAGCTACAAGCTTTAACTACGTCAAACGCCTACACGCCACCCGCCAGCAAAATAGACCCGCCACCAGATGCCTCATTTTGCCCTCATTTTTGTTTATTGTAAAAAATATATGTGATGCGAAGGGATTGGTATGAAGCGGCTGCGCTGCTGAATGGATATATGAGTACATGCATGCAGCCGTACCTACAGTAGCGCTCCTGCAACACGCACTACCGGAAAACTCGTTCAGCAATTGCGTTTCAGAGAAAGAAGGCTGTTTTTTGCAGTTCTAGACGGTTTACTTCATTTTTTCGCCATTTTCTCCCACTAAATAGCGCTCTGCGAGCATTTCAAGTTGAGTACCAAATTATCGGGCAAACTGCCTTTACGGCAGTAGGCACCAGATTGTGCTGCTCGGCCTAAAATGCGAGTAGGGAGCTATATAGTGGGGAAATGGTGAAAAAACGGAGCAAAGGGTCAAAATCCTGCGAAGAAAGAGCCTAGGTGGCATCTTGCCAATCACCGCTACCGAAGGTACGGCTGGCATATATCTTACTCATCATATCCATAGCAGGGGCATCCACGCGCGCGCTTCATACCAATCCTATCCCTATGCTTCATAATTTGCTTAGCAAATGAGTCGATTAGAGCGTCAGGAATGGTCGTCCATTAGTGGGCATGGCGGACGTTTGGCACGTAAAGTTGTGGCTTGATAGGGCCCTTATAGGGGGAGAGGCACCGTTTCCTCCAGGGAAGACCGCCTTGCAGGCGCTTGCTCAGGGTCGCGGAATTCCGTCCTGCCAGGCGTATTAATCCTACTCGTCTTGGGGGATTTATCGTGCCAACTGCCTTTAATGCACAACTCATAAGTGTTGGAACTCGGATGAAACGGTGCTGAAAATTTTCTACGACACTTGTCAAAATGAGGAACTCATATAAGAATGGGCGATGGTCGGTGTTTCTAGCTACACGTAAACGAAAAAGGGTATACTGACCTCCGCACTCTGCCTAACCCCAGAATGACCGCAGGACCAGAGTGATCACCGACTGGATTCCGCGAGGATATCAGGCCAGACCTGAACGACCAGCTACGAGATGGTGAGATTTCGTGAAAGCTCTAAACGAGTGATAAGATGTCCATTTTAGCACGAGCACGCAGAACCCCTTGAGCGACTCTAGCACGTTGCAGGTGAAAAGAGACGTTACTGGAGATCGTTAAGGCAAGCTGCATAACGAGAACACAGACGGTACGGGAGCTGATCCATGGTAGGCAGGATAGGGAAGGAGGATCCCCACTAGAGGAGGAAGGAAGGTTGCACCTTGCAAAATCTTTCACCTGAAGCATACTTTTGGCCTAGTCAGGAGGATTGGAGGCGAGGCGCATCTTTTCTCGTGACTGATCGCTTGGTTTGTCACGCGAAGAAGCCTTTCCTCTCTTTCAATTTCTTCTTCCTCTTCCGTTCTTGTTTCTTCCCTCCTTCTCTGTATCCCTCCCTTTACCTTCTCCTCCGAAGTACTGACTGGTTAGATTGCCTCTCTGATAGGATGCCCCGACCCTTCGGCGGCGAGAGCACTTCTGGTTGACAACAGCCCCGTAACCAATTGATCGTTAACTGATATTTTCTGCTGAAAAGGCAGTCAAACATGGGCTTATTCCTACCCTCCTTCTACCGCACCGACTGCTCGCGACAACATCAACTATGGAAGCATTCTGGTACTTGCACCCTCGCAGAAACATGGAACTGATGGTCTATGGATGAAGCTTACCTAGGGTGTGAGCTTTGAACACTGCTTTCTCTTAACACAGTTGCAGTAGTCATCAGCGTTAAAAAATCCATTTTCGCACGTCTGTAAGTAATAACATTTGAGAATTGTTTTCGTTAAAAGAAAGCGTAGAAAAGGGGAGCATTCAGAACATCCGTAACGCGGCATGGCGCTCAAACTGAGCACATAGAGTGCTTCCAACTGGTTGACTCGCCGCAGCGGCAGGCACTACAACATTAACCGATTATTGCGTTGCCTGTATTAATGTGTACATATATAGCACTCCAATTAGAAGCTCTATAGTCGTTATATTAGCATCCGGTGAGAAAAAGAGGCAAAAAAAACATGGAGAACACCCTAAGTAAAGGACTGGTAGCCTCTGTGGACGAGTTCTCCGGACCTGCTCGTTTTATGACAGCAAAGCGATCCCCTGCCACCTCTAGCTCAGTAATCGCCTCTGGTCGTCATTCCATCTACAACGAATAAGGCAAATCGGAAAGGTAGTGTGAACTAGAAAACAACCTTTGAGTTTAGGCAGGCAGGGAAACTAGGGAGGCGTTCAGAAATGCCACCTTATGAGGAATAGCGCCTTCGTCACCTCACTGTGGAGCTGCAAATAGGATAATTTTAGAGAGTGAGGGTCAAACTACTTGTATAATAAAGGAAGCCTAAGAGTTGCTCAGCGCGGGGACTGTCTTCAAGTCAACTGTTCCAGGTGGAAATTCCGCGCACGTGACACCATTTACAAAGCATCTTCCGCAGCAGCGTGGGACTAATGGTCCATGTCCATCAATCTTCAACACGCAGAGGGTCTTGGTTCCCTAATCAACACATTTTCATTTTGCATTCGCTTCGCTGCACCGACCACAAATTCCTGCAGTTGGTTTTCGAAAGCGACACGCTGCCAGTGGCCACAGCCTACTTCATCGGGCCATTTCTTTTTATTGCTCATTTGTTGGTGCAATCCAGGTTTCAGTTTTAAACACACTCCGGCATCGATTCCCGTATTTCTCTTGAATGTTACACATTGTTGGTAATAAATAATAAGCAGCTGCGTGCGCATTAGGATTGTAATGAAATAACAGTGCACAGACGTAGTACTCACATGTCTCCGCGTGTAGCTGGATGCGTCCCGAAAGCTCATTACTGCTGTGATCTGCTTCTTTTTCCCCGATATTTTAGTCATTTGTGCAAAAGATGTAGAAGAAATAATACGAAATGTTCGGAGAGGGAGACTCCTGTGTTTACGTACGACGTCTCGCTAGCGGCAAAGCGCCTACAACCTTCTCGGTAGTCACCATTTTTAATGTGGTAATGATCGTGCGGGCGGAATGGGCGCCTAGACCTCACAACGCTCGAAACAGACATGGCTTCACCCAGTTTAACCACAGCAGCAGTTCCTCTGGTATCCGTCTACTCAATCTGTAATGCAGGCCGAATGTAGGATGTACACTCCTCGTCCCTGAGACGGAGTGGGCTGAGATCTGAACGTGGAATAGATACAACTGTCATTTTGTTCTATGTTCGACAGATACACGACCACAGTTAAGTCAGAATTATAAAAAATGCTTCGTCGCACCCGCCAACCACACTCCCCCGCCACGCCCGCCACTCTTTAGCTGCAAGTCAGCACCAGCCACGCCTACCGTATCTCACAGGGATTTCGAGTGTATCTTATCCGTGATACCAGCTCCATCTCCGCCTATAGTTCCTCGCTTGCGTTTTTACTTTTCTGCAATATCGGAGGTCTCAACTTATTCCATAGTTCATAACGTGAATGAAACCTGACACTTTTCTGTCTTCGGGGAAATATAGGCGGGCGCAGAGGTGTAGCGACGAATGGGCCGACTACCACGATCACCTTCCAGGGCACGTGCTACTGCTGAGAAAAATTTTTTCGGGAAAACTCTCCTAATATATCTCCTCTGATACAACTTCCCCCTCCCTTCCCCATCCTATCCACCATTCCTAGATTTTCCTAACTTTTCCCAGTTTTCCCGAAAATTTTCATTTATCCGCAAAATTTTGCTGTCAGGTGGGGAGATGAAGGAGGAAGTATATAGCGCACATAAAACTGGAAAAACCGTGAAAAGTCAACAATGGGGAAAAACGTATTTTCGCTATAAACGCCCTTGAATTTAATTCAAAACTTTGCCCACCATTTAGCGTCCGATGAAACAAGCCGATAATCAGGATTCGCAACGGGTATGGACGTCTAGCACTTTTTACTGGGTGGTTCGAGTCTAGGATCGACTGCTGAGCTTGCCAGCCAAACTCTTCTCCTCTTGAGTTGCCTTTATTGGTACACCACTTGTATGGTGAATTGGTCTTATTTGGTCGCATACAAGAAGGCCAGAAACTTTGATCGGCCAGGTGTTAATCGTGAGCGAATAGTCCAGGAATCAAGCCGCACTAGCGGTGTACTCCCCGGCTAGTTGACTTAACCCCATGGGTACCGCGGCGTATTTCGCACTCCGCAATTTGCACATGGTGCCACACAATGTTTTCCACGAAAATCTTCTTCGTGTGGGAACAGGAAGCTATGTCACTATCCATTTACGAAGTTTTCTTTCCATTTTCTTAGTTTTCTCTTAATATTCTCAAGTTTTTCAAAATCAGTGTCGTTTTCTCAACATTATCGCAGCAGTCATTCTGGTCTTCTTTTACCAAGGAGAAATAGAGTAGCATTGATGATAACTAAAAGAAATTTTGTATACCCTCAGGGAGTGTCTTTACGTATTGGATATTAAATTCCTCGCCACTGCTAAATTACCCCGACCAGAGAATACTTTGAACGGCCCTCGTGTGCATCCATGTGTCGTAATTCCATATGGGATAGCGCGAGTCTGAGTCTGACCCGAAAACATCTAACCTTCAATTACGAAGATTATAAATTCCCTCCAGTCAGCCTTCGCCTGAAATGTAGCGGATTTATGTGACGCTGCCTCTGCAGGCGAGTGCGTGCCCTTCCATTTCTCGATAGAAGTCTGGAGCACCCTTGAGAAATTGCCCTTTTTTTGAAAAATCGGGTGCAGATTGATTGCGACAACGTCTTCGTGCAGGAATTGAGTTGTTTTTCTTTTCCCAGGTCCAATTCTTCTTTGACGGATTTCACCCAATAACTGAATCATCGCGTGTGAAGAAAACGTCCCCAGAGGTAATTCGTTGAAAGGCTACTGCCCAAATATGTAAACAAAGGCGTGTGCTCCAGCATGTTCTTCCTGCTTGGACATTGATCAGGTCTGACACGAGCTTTCCTTTATGGGTAGATGCACCCGAACCCTTCAATTCCACCACGCACGTTCGCTGGTGCAGAGGTCACTTTACTCCATGGGCGCCTGTCCTTAACCCACGATCGCATTTTATTGATCGCCACACACGAATCTGCGCGACAGCCTGTGTGGTCGGGATAAGTACCGTCATTTTCTTTACATTCAGCCCGAGTTTTCTTGTTCTGTTCTTCTCCTATAGTTTGCCAACTGAAATTCGCATTTACCTCTTTTCCAGACATTCTGCTTTTGAAGGGTCTGCTTTTCTCAGGGATTGCTAATTGGGGCACTTTTCGAGAGTGAATGATGGGCAAAGAGCGCTCTAGCACGGAACAGAAAAGTGAACACTTTTCGTAAATGCTTGAGTCTGCCCTGGGAAATGCACCTATCGACCCATCGACTCCTGCCCGTGCAACCGCCGCAGTATTTTTTTGAGCCGTAGTTTTAGAAGCGCACGTGCAAACATCGTCTTCCTAGCGCACTTCATTCTGGCTTTCCAATTTTCTATGGTCCTGATGGGGGCATAAGTGAAGCCTCTCGACGCAAGCTGATGGGCCGCTAAGCGCATAGGCAAGTGGCCCTAGTTTTTGAATGGTGGGCCACCTTCTGCGCTCTGCTATGGCTGCAAACAATAAGAGTTTAGCGAAGCTTCTATATTTCGTACGTTTGTGTATCCTTTTGTTTGCTTAGTGTAGGGACTTTCACCATAAATTATACAGTAGTTCCCAGCCTTACAGTGTTCAGCTGATAGAAGCTGAAGGTATACACCTTTGTGATCGGGTCCCGCGCTTGCCCACTTCTTACCGCTCGCAGACTCGTTTGAATGTCCGTTGAAATTGTACTTATGACACTACTGTTTAACGTCCGCAGTTCGCGCGTCCGAAATTTATCTCAGATGCTGGCCTAATGCACAGGCTTGAACTCACATGGGACTCGAACCCGCATGTCACTGCTTCCCGACGAAAGCACTATCCGTTACGCCACCAGGGCCGCTCTTACCCTCTCAACATGTCAAAAGTGTCAGTGCTAAAAGCTACGGCACAAGCTGAACCGTACGGATTAGCTGCACCCGCCTGAAAAGGCGTGAGTAGCGAGTTGAATCGCCGCCTAGATTCAAGAATTTGCTCAGCAACTAGCATTCCTACGATAAAATTTTTGAATGTTCAATTTTGTCAGTTTATTTCAAGATCCATCGCCTTTTCGATCAATAATGTCCATGGATGTTTGGCTATTGTCAAGAGACCTTCTTAGGCCAAAGCCGTTAAGCGAAGAATCATTAGTTCGAGCGAAGGCTCGCTGCAGGAGCTGATCAGGCAAACTTATGCATGGTCTGAGTCAGGAGCGCATCCATCGTAGGGGATCTCACGCAGCACAGGGGGTCGTATTTGGTCGCTGTGGGAAAGGGGGGTCGAATTTGACCTGAATTTTGAGGGGGAAGTCTTTTTGATAGGTGTTTTTCGTTGTTGGAGAGGAGAGGTCGTGTTTGCTCGCCTTCTGAGAGAAACTTGCGGCGATGGAAAAATTTTCCCGATTGTTGAGTTCAACCATCCCACCTTCCCTCTCAGCTCGACAGCAAAATTTTGAGGAGAAACTGGGAAATTTTTCGGAGAATTTGGAAAAAGTGGTAGGAAGTTGTGAAAGTCTACGAAAGTGGCAGGTGGGATGGGGAAGGGTGGAAGTCTTATTTTCCTCACGTTTTTTCCCGTTTCACATGTGTTATATAATACCCTTCGTTGACAGCTGATCGTAGACAAATTAGAGGAGCGTATAAAGCCACCATCTTTAGGGGGAGGGGGTTGCGTGGACTCGATCAAAATCCCCAAGGGCCTGCTCTGGGTTAAATTTTGGGGTAATCCTACTCAGCATTCCCAGTAGCTGTTTTCCCATAACTGCTGCTATCTCTCGCTAACGCGGAACAGGATCCTTTCGTCTTTTAGTCCTTTTACCTTTAGCCTCTGAGTCGTAAATGAGAAAAAAACAACTTCGCCCTTTCACGCCCCACCATTCTCAGTGCGACTGATGCTTCCTCTTGGCTGTGCTATGCCACATTACTCAGTACATCAGTCATTGTTTCTTTCGTGGTTGTTGAGACCATTCGCCACTTCTCTTCTCCTTTTCATCGCCGAACTCCGCTCTTTCAACAAACCCGATATTGCCCAATTTTCTCCAAGATGCACTTTAGACATAGGACTTCTCTCCCTTTATCTTTTTTCCTTGTCCTTTTATTCCATGGGGAGATTGCGATTCCGGTGAATCGCATACATTTGGAGAACAAATGAGTTGAAATGCGTATGCTCGCAGAGGCATTCCGTATTTGTTCAGGTCGAATCAGACATTTCGCCAAATTCGACCCTCATAGTCAGACGCGTGATTAACGTTTTTCTCATTCCTTTACGCTGCGGACGGCTTTGTTTTGCGCCGCTCGTAAAAGGGCACAGATTGAAGACGCCCATTCTCTATGTGTTACTGCGATATCCGCTGTTGCTTTGGGCTTCGATGGGGCGAGCTTTCTTTTCCTTAATACTGAAGTTATGAGTCGAAATCTTGAATGCGCCATGAATGCAACTTTCTTATGGAATCGCATTTGTTAATAGTAATAATTCGGTGGCATTTAGGCAGCGACTGATGAATGAAGTAAAAAGTTGTATTCAGTACGAATTCTCCACTCTCGCTTCTAGTAGACCCCTTACCTGCTAGAAATCCAGTTTTTGGGTGCATCATCGTTGGGGAATCCACAACGATGATGTGGGTCGTATTTTGTCGCCGTGGGAGGGGCGCTGTTTTTGGCCTGACGAAAATTTTCTGACGGCAATTTGTCTATGTATGATGGAAGGAGGTTGTGTTTGCTCGTTGGTGGGAGAAGATGGGAGGGGGTTGGGGGGGGCCTTTGTAAAAAACCCTGTTGTTGACTTTTTGCCTTTTCCTGTTCCACATATGCTATATAGTGCCCGTTCGACAGCAGAATTTTGGGGAAAAAGTAGAAAAAACTCTCGTGAAATTCCGCAAAAACTGGAAAAGTGCTGAGAGGGTGTGAAAATCTAGGAAACTGCCAGGTAGGATGCGGTAGGGGGAAACTTTAATTATTAAATTTATTTTCCGACAATTACCTCAGCTGCAAAACGTGCCTTGGAAAAACAACAACCGAAACCTTGAAAGGGACACGGTCATCGTTTGCAACGCGCCTGCTGGGGGGTCGCCTAAAATAAAAAAGATGTTGCTAATTCAGCTATCTATTCTTTTTCCCTTCCCCTAATAAACTATGAAAAGGTTCGAATAGGGAAGAAAGAAGTGAGGTGCCTCAGAAGCGAGAAATACCGAACTCTCTCATTGTTTCACGCTAGCGTCTACACCTTTCGGCAAGCTGAAAGGCTTCTTCCACCTGTGACACGGAGAACATTTCCTCTACAGTGACGTGATCTAATTGAATAGAAGAATAAGTTTTGGGCTGTGATTATGTCGTATCCTTTTGGAAAACGAGCAGTTTTTGCTAGGGAACGCGTAGGGAGAGAAAACAAGGGAAGCGCCGCAATAATCATCAAGCAAATGAGTATGAAACAGAGCTTTGTATGTGACGCCTTGTCATGTCTGGCCAATGGTGGGTGCAAAAAGTCGGACGTTGCACCAGTCAAAAGGACACAGGAGATTGGCGAGCGAAAAGGTCCACATAGCTACACTCTGCGATATGTAGGAAATGGGTGCCTCAAGATCCCGAAAGAGGCACGACTCTTCAGTCGAGCTGAGTAGTGGCGGCGCAAGGAGGCAGTATTCATACTTTGTGGCAGCGTCCACCAGCGTCCACTAGCGTTGCGAGCGTTCGGCAGCGTCAGCGAATAGGAAAGTATGGATATCGATCTAGCGTCTATAAGCGTCTACCAGTCTACCAGCGTCTATCGGCGTCCACTAGCGGTCACCAGCGACCGGAAGTAGAGAGTAGGAGGGTAGCAAACATCGGGCGCTGTTTATCGACGGGGGGGGGGGACATTCTGCTTTTCATAGATTTGCCAACCCATCTAGGTACCCTTTTTCGAGTTGACACGTTTTAGGATGGTGGCTAGACGATCTTGCCTTTTCAGCTTCACAAGCGTTCACAAGTTTTACCAGAGTGAGGTTTGCAAACCGGAGCCGGAGAACCAGTTATAATACAAAATGCCCCCCGTCGATAAACAGCGCCGCAAACATCTTTTTTAATCGTTGTGAAATTGCGGCGTATGCAAAAGCACTGCACAACTGTTGAAACAATTTAATGCACGGCATAGTGAGTTGTACGGTGCGGTTGCACATGAAGCAATTTCACGTCGCCTAATCCAGTTGTTTGCTACCTTCCCACTTCCCATATTATCTACTTCCGATCGCTGGTGAACGCTGATGAGCCGGGGGTAGAAGATGGCGGACGCTAGATCGATACATATCATTCCCCAGCCCTCGAGATGCTGGTGGACGCTGTCGTGAGGTCTAAACGCAGCTTGATGACGCTAGCCAAGTACATGGCTCGGTGACAAAATTTAGAATCGGCTGCCGTTCGGGCCATCCATCCACTGAATTATATAGTATCAGACATGCTTGGAAAGCGCCCAGTAGCACTAGAATGAAAGCGAAATGCATGGCGCATCCTAAAAAGCCGGAAAGCTTGATCAATGCCGAAAGTTTTATTCCTTATCATCATAGTTTCCCAAACTCACTTAGTTTACGCCGACCCACGTTTTAGATCAACGAGTCCCAACTTCATTTGTGTGTATGGCTAATCTCGAAAGATCTTGGAAGTGAAAAAAAAAAAAAAAAAAAAAAAAAAAAAAAAGAATAGCAAATTTGAGCAAACAAAAGTAGGCTCCCATACTTTCCTATATAAGCCAGATGTTCGTTCATTCGCATGCATGTGAATAAAATTCCTGCGTTTGGTGTACTTTCAGGCGTGTGATCAATGCAGATCAGTTAGCACTTTTTGAATCTCGTTTGTGCACTGCTCTCTGTATTATTTCGTCGTCAGCACTTCCCTTTATGCCTTTTCATGCCATCATCCTATCGCAGAAAACCGCTCTCGGAAGAGATATTTGCTTTTTGAATATTTCTTGGCATTATTTATTCTTCCCGATTCTTCCTGTTGCAAGCCTTCTATATAAATCCTGGCCAGTCTAGGTTTCTGCCTCGGCAACCAGGGCACATAATCGTTTGAGGATTCCTCAAAAAAGGGGCGGGGTCCTACTTGGTCGCTGGGCGGAAGGGGGGGGTCGCATTTGGTCTGAGAAAATGTTCTTAATCGTTGATTTTCCTTGTTTTCGTAGATGTTGCTTTTTTCTTGTTCTCATGGATGCTATAAGGCTGTAGTATTTGCTCGTTATTGGAAAGGGGGAGGGGTCGTACTTGCCTCCTGAGAAAAATTTGCGGCGCTGGGACCAATTTTTCTCAGTTGTTGACTCTTGGTGTTTCCTCCTGTTTCAAGATCGTGCTTATTCTAATAGCTCGCCACCGAAGTATTGGGGAAGAGTTAGGTAACTTTTCAAGGAAAATGTCGGAGAAAAACGGTGAAGCTGGGCAAATCTAAGAAAGTGGTGG
>MU914458.1:0-10979 GCA_036418165.1 Cooperia oncophora
GAAGAAAAACAAATACTTCCTGTTTTTTTCTGCAAGGGTTATTCGATGCCGTCATCACGAATATGACACCCCTTTTGGTGCTGGCGTCGGCTTTTGGCGAACGGAACCGCCTCCAGAATCGCGTTTGTTTTTTGCGACTCAGGAGAATGGGAATAGGAGAATGCGCGCTAAGAGAAAGTATATTTATTGATCGGCTTTTCACAGTAGCTGAAAGTCGTGGGATCGACCTTTTGGGGAGACGGGCAAGAGAATCGTAACTCGCCGCTCCGCCGCGCGCGGCGATGGGCGCGGCGTTTTCTCAACTCGTGTTAACTGTCGATTGGAGCACCGGACTTCATGTGACCCCGTCATCGTAGACATTCATGACTATTTTCGGGTACTATTCAGTGCTCACCGGGAGCCTTTTCGGGAAATGGGAGGGGATGGATTCCCATTTACCTGCTTGGTGCGTATTCTCTCAAAACGTTGACTGCGCAAGTCTCCTATTCCCGATTGTCTCTCCTATTCTCCCGAGTTGCAGAGTATAAACGCACCCTAACTGCTGGAAAGCGACCATTTCTTGAACAACTCTGTTCCTCCAATGTGTCAGCTTCTTTTTTCGCAATGTCCTTGACTCTAAAATGTTTTTCTTGCTCCGGAAGGAAATGCGCCCATGTTTCTCAAATTGTTGATAGGGGTATTCACGTATGTCTGTTTTTCAATGTTAATCCATAACTGGAGGTTTTTGTCGTCAGCTGGCCTAGATTTGATTGAAGCTACTATTTTTGGAATGAATTCACAATGACGTTTCAGTTTTTTCCTTTTTTACGACTGTGAAAACCTGCCACGATTTGCCTCTGCTTTGCTTTCTTTTGTCATTGCGGCTTTGGCCGGCACTTCCTCTGGAGAGAGCCGCTAAGGCTACCTCCTTTGTTCATTTCTTTTTCGTTTGCTCACTTGGGTCGGTAAAGAACTCTGGCTTTTGTTAGGGAAATCTCACTTACTTGCCCATTCGCTTTGTTTCGGTGTGAAATTTGCAAGCTGAAAGAGAACTGGTTAGAAATTTAGTGTCGGTCATATGGTTTGGAAAACTTTTTTCCCCACTTTTCTCTCAAGATTATGGGATCAAGGATCAAGGAGTCGCCACCACTCTTTGATGATTCAGTAAATCACCTCCATAACTTCAATCACCTAGCGATTATATTTTCGTAATTGAACGGCACGCCGCCCAGGAATGAGATAGTGAAGCTACGGTTAGGACCACACATGCACTTTGTTTTTTATCACCATTGTGCGGAGTAGAGGGCAGGGGTCAGACCACAGACAGGACAAGAACCCGTACCTTCCGCTAACCGTCGGTCTCATTCTGAAAACAACTTCGAGTTGTGTTGGGGGGAAAACACTCTTATTGCTCACTTGGGTCGGTAAAGAACTCTGGCTTTTGTTAGGGAAATCTCACTTACTTGCCCATTCGTTTGTTTCGGTGTGAAATTTGCAAGCTGAAAGAGAACTGGTTAGAAATTTAGTGTCGGTCATATGGTTTGGAAAACTTTTTTTTCCACTTTTCTCTCAAGATTATGGGATCAAGGATCAAGGAGTCGCCACCACTCTTTTGAAGTGGAAAGTCGATCGCTTGTTTTTGTTCAAATCGAAAATCGTCTGGCTCCAGACTTGTGGTAGTTTTAAAGGGGATTCTACCGCTTGAAGAATTGCTCGAAGCCAGAAATCACCGATTCCATCTCATTTTTTTCCTTTGAGAGAAAGAGAGGATTTTTCGGAGAATAATCATTTTTGAAATGAAACAAGTGACGTATACTGCCAAAGGGTTGTTGTTACCCGTGCTCATTAAAAAAAATCAGTTCCTCCATCTCTGATTCTCTAAAGGTCTTTCCTCGAATACATAAGTGCTGCTTGAGCACATGAAGTCGAGAAAATAGCATTTCATGGACTGCGAGTCTGATTGAGTGGCACCATTCGGGAATTTCCGGGTGGGTGGAGCCAGGGAGTGACGACATTGAGGCGAGTTTCTTCCCTTTTTTCTGATCGCCATAGAAGGCAGAAGGAGGTGGGACACACCGGGTGAGGCTGATCGTTTCACGACCTGGCCAGCAGTTCTAAATGGAGTCTTTTGCAGGCCAAAACATGTGCTTTGTTCAGCGAAAAATAAGACGAGAATGAGAAATATTAAATGTTATCTATGAGATCTTCTGTACTCCTGTGTTGCTAAGTAGTTGACGGAGGGGACCACACCGTAAGGCGATATTCCCTCTATCCAAGGATTGTGCTAGGAGCACAGACAACCAGATTCTTCAAGGGATAGTTTTGTGGAGAAGACATATTGTATTCTCCTCTAAGAGTGCGTCCATACTTTGTGCCCGCATGTGAGCGACAGGAAAGTATAGCTATTCGTGAAAAGTTCAAAATTAGCCGCGAAGTGCTTAAAATGCTAGATCGATATCTATACTTTCCCACTCGCTCAAAACAAAGGCGGTGGCGGAAAGCGATGGTTCACGCTTGATCGATACCTATACTTACCTTGTCACTCAAAACGCCGTCGTACGCTCGAAACGCCGTCGCGAAGTATGAACGTCTAAGCCTTGGTAAGAGGAAGGGATGCAGGCCTTTTCCATCAATCCCAGAACTTCGCTAGCGACAAAATTTCTTCGCATTGATGAAACATTCCTGTTTCCTCTTAAAATCAACTACCTGTGTAATTTTTCAGTGCTCCTTTTCCTGCGATGGTTCTAGGAGGTGAACCACGTGTGCCCATTCATCTGTTACTGAGTCGAGCGCTATTCACACAGGGTGTTAGCGAAATTCAAGCCATGATGGGTGAGCGCTTGGAATAGTTAGCTTTTCGATTTCTGTCGGAACATAATTCGAAAACAACTTTTTTGCCCCCGAATTATAACAATACGTGGCTATTATTCGGGGATTATTTATTTTCAGATGACTTGAATATTCACAAATCGATCGCGACAAATGAACAAGCTGAACGTTTACGTAAAATGGATGCGGAAGTGTCAGCCTCTGAGGATTTATCCAATTTGAACTTGGTGACACGATCTGACGCCGAGCGGATATGTGGCATTGTTCGAATCGAAAGTACACCTTCTACAAACGAGGAAACTATCGTGTATGTACTTTTTGTTGACAGTCTTCTTCCGAATTTAATACCAGCAATCATTTATCCCGACACGTGACGTGAAAACGTCGTTTTTTTAAGAGCCATTGAGGCGTACTATGGTATTGTTTGCTCGCGATAAAATGACCAGTGAAAAAATAGGGAGCAAAGTAGACGTTTTTTCTGGTTGCCACGTTCCCCTGCTTTTTCAAGAAACAGTCTTGTTCAGTTCTGACTCATTTTACTGGAAGAATTTCTGAACAATCCACTTCTCCTGGACATTGATGGGTTCTAGAAGTGAAAACGACTATAACGGCAAGCCCCGCCTTTAAAAATATCGCGCGGCTCGAATACTAATGACGAGATGGTAAATAACACAAAAGTGAGAAAAAAGACTCAAAACCCGCCTGAACTGCCCAGTCTAGTACCCCATAGTGAACTGCGCTTTACATGCGTAAGTGAAGAAAGGGTGTTATCGGGCGAGTCCTCACTATTGATGCCAGCTCTTTTCCCTTGTCACCTCACTCTCACCATTTGAGATGGAAAGTGTAGCGAAACAACCGCACCATCAGGTAGTAGTTAGAAATAAAGGTTGGCTGTCGCCGTGACTAGTTGGCGGGGCCTGGTTCCGTCGCCGGGTGGTGCTTTCTCCACGTACTTTGACTGCGAAGGGATTTCATCCTTTTCCTCACAAGTAGGACCATTATGTCCAGTTGAGGGGCCTAGACATCAAGTGAATGCAAGGCGTGTATTTAAGGGGTGGAGGGAGGTGGCCTAGTGGCAAGTGTCGTCACCCTTGACATTCAATCCCGAATCGGCTGCCTGGCCAGCCAGGTTTTCCATCCCTTCTAGACAAGATATCTGTTATCAGACTTCGGGAGTATACAACAGTGACTTGTACATCATCTGCCCCTCCCCCATTAGTTACTGTGTAGGCAAAATCGCGTTCAGAAAGACACTACATTTCGAATGGAAGCGGAATACATGCAGCATCCTAAAAAGGATTGATTGACTGTGAAAACTGTACTTCATCCTTTTGCCCCCTAAGCATGGATGACCGTGCTCGAACGGCATTCGGCTTTTGAAATATCTATGTTTCAATTTCTTGAAATTTCTTAGAAGTTGTTCAAGGGGGTGGTATAAGGGAGCATACCGTTTCTGCTTCCCGACATTTCTAGTTCAGTTCCGTTTCCTCGAATTTTGTTTTTGTATACTTTTTCCCGTTTACTTCATGCGTGTTCGTATCGATTGGGCCACGTGTTCCCACAGGCGCCTTCATTCACTATTTTCAGTTATACGAGCATTCAGGGAAAAGGAAAGGGATTATTCTTATTGAGTGAATGAGCCTACTACCGCTGCTGGGATTCACTTGGCGCTTTTTCATCGCAGAGCATGGGAGCAGTTTCATCGCCCGGCACATTTGGTCAGAGTTGGCGGAGATCTCATGTCTTGATACTACCTTCGTTCCTTGAACATGTCTTGCGAGGGCGGGTTCAAAGAACGAGCATGGCAGCAAGGCCCAAAATGGCTCCACCCATTTTTACCTCCCATCCTGGGTGCTGCTTTGAACTTTCGGGCAAATTAGGGACCGTAAAGCGATCACCTTTTTCGCACGAAGAGATTATTCTCACCTCGGAACTCACTCGCTGCAGACTTACGCGAAGATCCTCATTTTCACTGACTCTTCATCCTATTGTACCAAAACGCCTCACCACGATGGAGCGGGGGAATAGCACATGTAAAACGGGAAAAGCCGCGAGAAAATACGACCCACTCCCTCCCAACAACGAGGAGGTACGACCCTTTACTCAAAATAAATTTTTATCGGCCCAAATACGACCCACCTGTTGGGAATTCCCCAGCAGTGATGTGCCCTGCAAGTGACAATCACATTCGGCGCTCTGGCGGGCGTCGCGTGCGATGTCGCGCCCTGGACGGCGGTGTTTCTGAGTCATAGGCGGTCACAGTAGGCAAAGATTAACCAAAAATGACTATAAATGTCTACGTGTACATGAAATTAGCTGGTTCAACAGTCTAATGGAAGTTGCGAAACGCCGTGCGCGACGGAGTGGCAAACTACTCGTCTTGACCGTCTCCCCTGTTCCAATCAGGTGGGGCCTTTCGAGGACTTTTGGGGCAAAATAAGATTTACCACAGGTTTCTCGCAAAAAGGGCTGACTTGCCCACCTCGGAAGTCACTCCCTGGAGACTTAGGCAAAAATCCTCATCTTTTCTGGCCTCTAATCGCTGTTGTACCAAAATGCCCCCGCCATGATGGATAGCGCCTTCCCATGTGGATGATTGATTAATTTGTAGCAAAATTCATCAATGAATTTCAAATTTAATGCGTTTTCAGGGATGAGTCCGATCGACTTGCTGTACAACACGCAATGTTCGGAACTGTGAAAGGATGGGCTTATCCATCACGAAAAGGCGGACGAAGTGTGAGATGTCAAGAGTGTGAATGTCTCTTCACCCCGCAAGACTTCGTTGCCCATTCCCACAGCGACAAAAACGAGTCCCAGAGGTGCACACATTTTCGTATCGATTTTTCCCGTTTGATGTTGCCTTTATTGCAGTCAGCTGTGTTCGCCGAGCTCTCGCCCTCTCATTTCGTTCGCTGTCGCTCGCTTTTCTCTCCTGAATTTTCATACAATTAATTTATTTGGCTTTCTGTTAGATATATAAAGCATCTGTCTTGAATTTCAGAACAGTGCATTGGGGATTCGATCCTTCAAATTGGCGCCTCATGTTGGAACTGGCCAAACCCTCCTCTGACAACAGCGTTAGCAAAGAACGATGGAAAGAATTTATTGATGAACCTACTATTCAGTCATGTGGTGCCTCTGAAAATTTCGAAGAATATCCTGTCAACAAGGCAAAGCGAACGTTCACTGATCAATCATTGGTAAGTTCTTTGAAGTATTTTCGTTTTGATGAAAGTACAGTGATGTTGGGACGGAAAAAATAGAACCATTGTGTTATTGCGATTGCCACAATTTGCAGGAGGTCCCAACCAAAGTCGCTCGAAATGATGACGTCACAGAAACAGATAAAATTGAAAAGCCACTACCTCTCTTCTCGGACCCATCGAATTTGTCCAAGTTGTATCTACGTGACAATATGAATAGACTTTTCGGTACCAAACCGGTTGATCCCCTCGGACTTCTTGGCGATATAATGCAGAAAGAAGCTGCTTTCAAAGTTAAGGTCAGTTTTTTTCAATTTTACGTTAATCTTCTGTTCTCTAGGACTGCTTCTTTGCGTTCGCGTTTTCAGCGTCCCGAGCGTACGGCAACTTTTCGACCGACGAGGAACCTATAGATATCGATCTAGCGTTTAGAGCGACTGCTTGCGAAAAGTTAAGAACTACCCGGGAAACTCTTAAAAGCTAAATCCATACCTAAATTTCCCTAGTCGCGCAAAACGATGGCATGCGCTGGCGCAACGCCTGAAACGCTGACGCGAAGTATGAACGCACTCTTAAGTTCTGGGTTCTTTGGCTAGGGTATGTATCGCGTTCTTTGGCTGGGAGTTGGGAGTTTCTTTCATGAAGGTGGAATTATGATATAGGTATTGCATGCATTCTAAAGGCAACTGAGCACTCTTGCGAGGGTATGCTGGGCTAGTTTTGGTTTAATTTCCTTATCATACGTCATTGTGGCAGTCGAATGGCGAGGATGGCCGTTCAGTTCACCGTTTAATAACCGCTAGATCGATTTGCCAGTGTATGCCAGCGTTGTCACTAAGTGCACTTTTTGTGAAGGTCCAGGAGTGTTTTGCACCGGAGATTTATGTGTCACTGAATTCATCCTGTGCCTTCCACAACTCCAGAGGAGTACAGCCAATACAGCCAAGTTTTGCGAGCAAAACATCTGCATCAATCTTGATAGTGGGAGAATCCATGGAAAAAAATCAGATACGTGCCGACTGCTTGCGTGACAATTAGAAAACTGCTCCAATCGAGAACCTGACGCACACTTTGAATTTCCCGCGCCCATCGCCGCGTGGCGCTCAAATTGAGAACTTCCCGCGCTCATCGCCAGACGGTGCGTCGCGCGCGACGGCGCGGCAAATTACGGTTCTCTTGCCCGTCTCCTTTTAACACGTCGATGGGAAGTAGCGAAAGTGTGAAATGCCTCCAGTCGCAGAATTGCACCTGTTCAATGGATTGTCAGATTCTTTGAAACTATGAAACAAACTATATATGACCTAGATCACCATGACCTGATTGTCTTGACGCTAAAGTGCTTTGTCGAGTCGAGTAGCATGGGGAGATCAGCTGAGTGCGTGGTTGAGCGAGACTCTGATGTTCTGCACTAATTCCGGAAGTAATGTTTTTCATAGGAATGAACCATCCGCGCGAAACTGGCAAATACATCAACTGTTGTTTTTCAAATAGTCCGATGTAATTATTGCACTTTCTGTAAAAAATCGCAAACACCAAGCGTTGTTTTTTTGACTGTTCGTCCGAAATGATGATACGTAAGAGTGCGTTCATGCTTTGCATCAGCGTTTGAGCGTACGGCAGTATTTTGCATAGCCGACAGGGTTTTGAGCGTTGTCGCTGACGAGGGAACTATAGGTATCGATTTAGTGCTCCAAGCTTACGGCAGTGTTTTCAGGAATAGAAAAGGAAAGGTGTCGATTTAGTGTTTTGACATACGCTGAAAACGCTGACACAAAGTGTGAACACATTCTGAGGATAGGGTGGTGCTATCGAAAGAGCTTTTGTGTATCAGCAAATTATATGAAAATCTTTTAAAAATTGCGGTTAAGTCGTTGGCGGCGATCAAAGAGCAACCTTCTGGAATCGACCTCTTGTTACCTCTCAGCCAACAAACCAATTCTGTTGTTCCACATCCCGATACCTTCAAGACAGCGGGCGAATCAGCGAAGGAGCTACGGTCGAATTGTGATCAATTAGGTGAGCTTTCTGTAGCGAATATTGGATTATTAAATTTTTCCATAGCATTAACAGGTATGTTTTCCGTTTAGAAGCCCTGGAATCTCTCCTGAGTCAAACGTCGGGCATTAGTCCCACCATAACGAATACTCTACGTGAGATTCGAACGTCACTCACGAAGGTAAGGTTTAACCACTCTTTTTCGTTATTAGAGAAATTGTCCGCCATTATATGACAGACAGAGTCACTTTCGATGATCCACAGTTGCACACAGCACAAAGTGTGCCACTTGAAAGTGTGCGACGTGGGCATCGGGTTTTCTGTGAATGAGAGCCCGATTGCGCTTTTTCAGTCTGGGAGGAGGGAGGGGAGAGCGAATTAAAAAAGACGATTTATTCATGGAAGGAGTAATGCGGTAAATGGCTACCCTCGTACAATATACACGGACCCCTCGCTTCAAATCATGTATCTTCTGGGTCTGTAGAACAGACGTACTTGGAACGTTCCGTCCTGACTTGGACATCGCACGGCTGCTTCAAGCTGACACTAATACTGTGGGTATTCCTGGGGCGATAACGGATGGCATCAGCTTGTTGTGATCGTGAGAGTCGCTAGTGAACATCTCAAGTACGTTGTGACGGAGGTTATGCACTTTGTCACACTGTGCGAAGAAAAATTGAATGATGCACTCCATGAGCGAAGCGTTCCTACATTGCGTAAACACATCCACTGCTTATCCCTTGCGCTTGTAGTCCGAATCGAGGGGGTGTGTTAATGTGACGTAAATATTTTCCGGCTCGTATCATTCCGTTAGAAAGCAAGGTGGTGCCGCTCCTAAATCCACGTCACATTGACACGCCCTGTTGATTCGGTTGTTAAAGGATAATCCTGTGATTGCGTGCTGACGTTCAGTTGAAAAATCTAGTCTTTGAGTGACCCTCCAGGGAAAAAATTGGATAGCCCCCAGTTGCGAGCCTGAACCTCTCTGGACATGCTGGTTTTAGGCCAGCAAAGCGACGTCGACCTGGCCACCCCTGGCTCAGTTTCACAACGTCACTCAGTGCTTGTGCCATCTAAAGATGAAAAAAAAAACACGGTGTGTAAATAGATTTCGTGTTAGGAAATAGCCAGTGAGTTTCGGTGGGCGGAAAAACTAGAAGAGGCGTCAGAACAGCCATTTATGAGAGCCGCAGCGCCTTCTCTAGTTAAAGGCAGTTGGCACCTTCCTACTTAGTCCTAAAATGCTAGTAGGGCGCTGTATAGTGGGGAAATGGCGAAAGAACGGAGTGAAACGGTCAAAATCCTGCGAAGAAGCCTCCGTTCTCAGTGACTTGTAAATCGATTTCGGACGAGTTTCCCGTAGGCATCTTACCAATCACCGCTACCGAAGATACGGCTGCATATGTGTACCCATGTATGCATGCAGCATCACGGCCGCTTCATACCAATCCCTTCGCTTCATAATTTGCTTAGCAAATGAATGAATACGAGCGTCAGGAACGGTCGTCCATTTGTGGGCGGGCGGGCGTGGCGGGCGTTTGGGACGTAAAGTTGTGGCTTGATAGGGCCCTTATAAGGGCACCTTCCTCGGGGAAACCG
This sequence comes from Cooperia oncophora, assembly GCA_036418165.1. Taxonomy (NCBI): domain Eukaryota; kingdom Metazoa; phylum Nematoda; class Chromadorea; order Rhabditida; family Trichostrongylidae; genus Cooperia; species Cooperia oncophora. Next base: position 9,609 of record MU914458.1, read on the forward strand.
CTATGCAGCGCCTGCCCAGGGTCGCGGAATTCTATCCTGCCAGGAGTATTGATCCTAGTCGCCTTGGGGATTTATCGTGCCAACTGCCTTTAATGTGAAAGTTGGACGGTCACAGACTGCGAGCTAGACTATTTGAGCAAGGGAGAACGCCTGCGAATTGGTTGAACGCGGGGACAGTTTTCGAGGTGAAGCAGTGAATTTTTCAACGTTTCAAGCAAACGTGGACATGAAAGGTTTTACTTGCAACGTACGCGGCAATCAACTCCTGCGTCGAGCGTCTTCCCAAAGCACCATGAGTTTAGATAGTACTCTCTTCGATTTCTTCATATATACTTTCATTCTTCTTCATATATACTTTCATTCTCCGCCTTACTAATACTGTATAGCTATGATTTAAGGGCACTATGGTCGAGTACGAGCGATTGCGGCATGCATACGAGTTCCTGTTCACCTTGTACCGGCAAATGTGTGATCCAATTGGCTGTATGACCGACCCCGTAATGCAGCCGTGTCTTGCAAAATTACAAGCTGATCAAGCACCTCTGGGTACGATGACCGATTCGAGCGATTCTTTACGGGTACAAACTCTTGCCGATTTAGCGCAGGTTAGTGTTATTCAAAATACTAGCGATGAGAGTAATGACAAGATAATCGTTATGCGCCGCGTTGGGGGCGTGGCGAGCGACGCCGCGCGCGGCAGGCGAGTTGTCCTGCATGCCTGTTTGAAGCTGAGTGTTGAAGGGGCCGAACAGTCTGATATCGGCCGTCGTGGAGTTGCTTCCGCTCGAACTCATGTGAGTTTCGCTGCTCCAATCGACAAACTGATGCACATCAAAAACTTGCGCGCATCATCGCACGAGACGCCGCGCACAAGCGACGAATTGCGATTGTCTTGTCCTCCGACGATATGCAACCTTGTTCGCTGCGGATGTGCGGGCGTGTCAAGGGGGTCTGGGTTTGGCGCGGCGGCCAGTACGTTTTCCACCAATCGCTGTTGTTTTTCCCTTTTCATCAGCTGGAGGAGAACCAGCTAAAGCCGTGCCAAACCCAGTCCCCCCCCTGACACGCCCTAGCATCCGCAGCGAACAGGACTATACGCGTCAATTAATTTTGTCTATGTTTCCAGGAACAAGCTAAATTAGGCGTCGTTAAATCAGTTCAGCAGCGTTCCAAAGGCGATGATGCCGTTGCAACCTTTCCCTACCTTGTCGGCACCTGCTGATCCACAACTATTACAACACTTGTTAACTCAACAATTAATGCAACTAATGGCTACACCGCAATTAACGCAATGAGTGTTCATCATCTTTGTTTCGGGTCGTTTCTCTCTCTCTCTCTCCCACAGTGATGTGTACATGGCCACGACCACGT
>MU914458.1:11301-21436 GCA_036418165.1 Cooperia oncophora
CCTACTTCCTGGTCGCTGGCGCTGGCGCACGCTCGAGGTCGGCGCGCAGCGCCACTGCCACGTTGATGTGGTTGAAGTGGAGACTCCTACCTACTGACTATGAGTCGACTGTGAAGCCGCTACGGGGAAGTAGGTGAGTCCGCCTTACGTGTAGTGAGAGAACAGACATCTATAAATTGCTCTGGTTCCTCAATTCAGGGTCGAACCATTATCTATCGCTTATTATAGCGCGAAATTGCCTTTGTTTTCATGGTAAACAGATCCAGGCCCTGCTATAATAAAGCGTATTGATCAACAGCAGCTAAAATTGTCGATTTCCTTTAACTTCTTTTTGTATACACATTCATAGATATACTGCAGAGTGATAGTTGAAGGACAAAATGGAATACCGAACAATCGTTTTTAGGAGGTGACACGAGTTGCTCTTGTATTCAGAATCGCAGTGACATTTTGAATATGATTTGGCCGGTACAATGGGTTGCAGGAAGAGCCTACCTGCGAGTCAGTAGTATTATCCTCTCAGGCAGTGTGGAGCCAACTAGTCGATACCGGAAAGTAGGTTGATCAGCCCGGGTCCATAGATCTGAGATTTGACCTCCAAACTGTGATTGTGGTGGGTTGCGCTATTTGCACCCACACCAAAACCCTCTAGTGATATCATCGTCGACCGATGATGCCCCTTCGCCCCCAACTGTTGGAAGCGGTTGTGCTAACCCGAGCAGATACACTCACACGGCTTTTTACTCTTCGCTCTGCATCACCAGATAAAACTTGTGCTCTCTCTCTTCTCTCTCTCTCTCCCTCTCTCTCGTTCGCTCTTTCCTATAATAGCTCACTGAACCACCGAATATTCGGCTTAAAAGGGTTAGATTAATCCTAAGCCTCAAAAGCACCCACAAAAAAGCGGATGTCTTAACCTAAATCAATAGGCTGATATTACAGACCAAAGGGTTTTGGCACTGCCACCTCCAACTACGAATCTACACTCGGGCACGCCGTTCGTTGAGGGTCGCCATCGATGGATCGTGTTAGGCCCTCGGAGGGAGAGTTAGGGGGTCGCATTTGCCTCGAATTGTCTTTGAAAAAAGTCTATAGTTCGTTGACTTCCCTTGGACTTTCCCGTTTCACGTGCGTTATATACATCGCGCATCCTCCCCGTATCCACTACCTCAAAGCTCGACAAAAGTCGTTTTTGGGGAAAAGTGGATAGGATTTGGGGAAAAACTAGTGAGTTGTGAGGACTTAGGGACATGATAGGTAGGATAGGAGATGGGATCCTGTAAGGGAGTCTTATAGAGGGTTTCCCTCTTTTAGCATTTATCCCACTCCATGGTGAAGTCCTTTGTTCTTATACGATGAGACTACCTTTCCTGACTGCATGAATGGTTAGGCACCCCTCAGACTTCGCGATGGCAGCGCTCCAGTTGCGTGTTCGACGCGATCGATGTCGCGACTCGCGCGACCGAAGCGCTGCAGTCGCGAAGTCTGGAACGCTGCCTCAAGTAAACGCCGGCCAAATTCGGGCTTGTTTGGAGCGTGTTGAGCCATCTCCCAGTCCGCTCTTCGGGCAGGGCAAGCTGGAAACCATCCATTCTATTAGATTGTGTCATCCTTTGGGCAAAGAACATGGCCCTACCATCAGATGCGCGTTCCGCGCATATTGTCAGTTGAAGGAGCTGTGCTGAACTTAATGCATATAACATCCTTACGATTATGGTACCGACGCATTCTAAGCATACTAACTGTCGCGGAAAATCCCAGAAATGGATTCTCATCGAGCCATGCTGCGACGTTTGATCACTTTCTGAGGCCAACGTGTTCAAGAATATGTAGTATGACGTATTGTTGTTGTCTTCGACCACATGCACAGCCCTATGCCCTATGTCTACACCTGGAGAGGGCGTGTTCATGAAAGTTGTGGGCGCGGCGGCGACAGTATGTTTGTGGTTCTCTAATAAGTGGCAGGATACTCAAAATGGTTCCTGTGTCTTCGCAGCTCTGAAGTGACAACACTCGCAAATACGCAACCGTTCTACACTCATGTCTAAGTCCGTGGACACGCCCTCCCCAGTCGCTGTAATATGGCCTGTTTTGAAGGAACGCTCCGCGTTTGAAAATTATGTTAGTTGTGCGGCTCAAATAGCAGTGTCAAGAAAGTATGTAACACAAATGTGAAGTAAAAAGCAGAGAAAGTCCTACCCAATCGCCCCATATGAAATCCCACGCCGAACCGCACTTGTAAGTGCATAGGGCGAAGAAAGGGCGGGGTTGGACGAGTTCTCCTTTGCTTTGAGTTTTTTCTCCTTATCGATTAATACGCCTAACAGGAGGAATTCCGCGACCCTGAGCAGGCGCTGCATAATGCCTTTTCCAAGGAAGGTGCCCTTATAAGGGCCCTATCAAGCCAACATTCCGACCCAAACGCCCCGCCCACAAATGGACGACCGTTCCTGACGCTCTAATCGATTCATTTGCTAAGCAAATTATGAAGCGAAGGGATTGGTATGAAGCGGCCGTGATGCTGCATGGGTACACATATGCAGCCGTATCTTCGGTAGCGGTTATTGGCAAGATGCCTACGGGAAACTCGTCCAAAATTGATTTTCAAGTCACTGAGAACGGAGGCTCTTTCTTCGCAGGATTTTGACCGTTTCACTCCGTTCTTTCGCCATTTCCCCACTATACAGCGCCCTACTAGCATTTTAGGCCGAGCACCAAATCATCGTGCCAACTGCCTTCAAGCAGCGAAAGTGGAATCTGAAGTTATTTTATCACAATCCTCAAGTGTATTCATGAAATCCGTGTGGAAATAAGTGCGAGGTGACGCAGCGGTGCTACTAGCCATAAGGCTCCTTGTCTGCACCCCCCCCCCAACTACTTCTGGCTCGTTGCATAGTCCTCCAGGCAACAGCCACTAGTTTCAAAGTGCAACTGCTCGGTCTTTGGAAACGTAAAAAGAGAACGGAAGCAATTATCACCGAAAGACGTAAACACGTTTTATTCACCGAGTACACAGAGAATGTTCCCAATGAGAAACTGAGAAATCAATATTTGATGAGTAATTAACCACTGAGACTTTAGCAGAAGTTCTACCCGTACAATTAATTTCTCAGCGTATTCCATTTCAGTACACAGGTTACAATGCCTATATCAGTTAAATTTCTTTAATGACGTATTCAACACAGGAAATAATTTTCTAAAAGCAGGGTAACATGAATGCCGCTATTCACTGTAGTGTAACATCAATGAGATGCTCATTACTAATAAGGACTTTTCAATGCACTTAGCAAAAGAGATTTAACTTTGTATTCAATTACTTTCAGCGAATTTTGGGGCTAACCTTGACTTCCTAACACGATGAGCTCGTGACGAGGCAAAGCCTCGTGGTGGAGCAGCTATATTGGCTGTACTATTGGTAACAACGCCTTCTTGGTTTTGCTGGTTGACGGGCGTTGATGCTGAAGAGTGCTCGCCTCCTCTTCTACGGCGCAGTTTTCTACATGGTAGCGTAACCTTAAAACACAACGTTGAGCTACACAAACATACTATGCGATTAAATGATAGGTGAACTCAGTGTGGGTGGTGCAAAGGTCCAGAGCTGATAAGCATACCGCTTTCAACTCGAAGAAGGGTACGCTTTGGCTTAGGGAGGAGGGGTTCAGCTGGTTTCTCTCACGAGTTCCTATGAACTAACAAGTCCCATATTGGTGATCATTGTAGACTCCTGCCAGCAGTAAGATAGCGTTCAGACTGCGCGACGGCAGCGCCTCGGTCGCGCGGTTCGCAATTGCGGACTCAGCGTCACGCGTGACGGCGGTCTCGGGAATCCCTGCTCCTTCCTGGTATTTCTGGGCGTCGTGCGACTTGAGTTTCGTTAGTTGAGTGTCATTAAGTATCACATGCAAACAGTGACTTTTTCTGTTGGCAGAAACCACAAATGTTTGCAGTTACTTAGTACGCAATTACGACCCATCTTTCTCCTGAATACAGAGTTCAGAGACAAAGCCTCACTCGTCCTTCCTTCTTCTTCTTCCTTCCCTCCTTCTTTTCCTCCCTTCCTCTGTTCCCTCTTCCTTTTCCTTCTCCCTCCAAATGCTCGATCAACGGACGCGATGAGAAAATACCCCCGAACCCTCGCAGCGAGAGAATGTTCTATTGACAAGAATCCTGTAGCCCGCGTATCGAGCGGCGGCTATGACATGGACAACATCAACTACACAAACTTAGCCACAAACAGCTTCGAGCACCCCCTCCCCCACTCCCTTGGGTGAGAGGAGACGTACGCTTCTTCTTCTTCAGCGTTTGTCCCGCTCTGTAGCGGGTCCGCTCGTCTTATTTTGTCACGCCACTTCTCCCGATTGAATGCTTGATCGGGATGGGTGCCAACTATCTTCAAGTCCGCATGCAACGTGTCTAACCAGCGCTGCTTGGGCGTCCTTTAGGCCGCTTTCCGGGCACCTCGAGCTCAAGACCAGTCCTACGGACAGTGTCACTATTCGCGCGTAGTACATCACCGTACCATCGATGACGGAGGCGTACACTTCTAAAGCTGAGGATCTTTTCACCTCTCACAGGGGAAGTATACACTTCTACTGGAGTGATCCTGAAGTATCTTCAATAAAATGAAAGATGGAGAACCTACCTATCTTTCATTATGGGGTATCTAAAGCTAGGGAAGAAATAGTTGCTAAGAAACCTTTGAAGAAACTCAGTACAAAACCATAATTGACCTACCGAAGAAGGCTTTAAATCCGTGAGCTTGGGGTCATTGGGAGTTTGTTGAACTTGAGAACTAAAGAAGTGGCCATTGACTGGCAAGGGACACGGCAATCCAGGAGTTGGAACAACGTGACGCTTAAAAGTACTATTTTCGTTAAACTCACGCCAAGGCATTTGGTGTGATTCTACCATAAATGTAAGTTATACCTGTATGACAGGAGCACGCCTTCGTTGGTTTCCTCTTTGCGGAACAGTTCCCCTCCGCAGCAAGAGGTTTCCCAAATCTGGAGGGAAGGGCGCGCAACCCATCGGAGTATGTTGCACCTTCAGCGCCGAGAACGCGTTTCTGCAGCTCTGTAAACAAGTACTTTTATTAACACAAACAGCCATGATCCCTGCAAACGATAAGGCGTGTGACGCGGCGCGTATAGGGGCGCAGCCAGGGCGGCCTTGTTCCAGCATTGATGACATCCCGAGCTCGCTACAGTTAGTGGGAAATCGGCCCTGGCTGGGCCCCAAGTGATGCCCCCCCCAATCCTGCATTGCAGCGATTATTGTTGTACTGGATGAAAAATGTACCTCAGTCTGATTTTGTGGGCTTGTTGGAAACAATTTCGTAAAGGCACTCGGTTGAGCGCCCCCACACGGCCTTGGTTCCCAGATAGCTTTGTTATCATTACAGGTATTCTCTGATGAGTGGGCGAGTAGTTTTAGCACTGCCGGTGGTTCCTAAAGTTCACGGATTTCACACAATACAAACGCATTCATTCCACGCAAAAACTAACCTTTTCAGGCTCGTTAGTCGCGATAGTTTTCGGTGTTTTTATCCCAAGAAGACTTGCCAACTGATTTTCAACAACTTCTTTCTAAACGGATCCAATCTACACTAAATAGTAACGACAGGAAAAAATAAAACCTGAAAACGAACCGAAACAGCAGCTGCTAGGATTGGAGGCGATTGTAATGTAGCCGGATCAACTGCAGGCTTTGAAGTAAGGGGCGTTGAAATATTGGCTACAATCAAAAAATACTTATAGGCACAATAAGCAATGAATTCAGGGCGAGAACCTGCATTGTGCCGTAGTTGTGAAGGGAGGGGCAGGGTTAGACCTCACGGACTCTGGACTTCTAGGGCCGTAAAGTATTACTATTCAGTCGCGTCATCGCGTACACTGGCAGCATATCCCCTAGCTGGCTTGATCAGACGGCTATAGTCGCAGAGAGAGTTAGTCGACTTGACAGACGCAGACGAAGAGAGAGCCAAGAAAGTCGACGAGTGGCAGCACTGCTACGTCGAGTGGATTGGGTCCCGGTACGAATGGTGCATACTTCAACATTCTCCACGGTCTCTTATGTCCCTTTGCTGTTTTAAAATCCAGGGGCACGATAAATGGAGAAGGCGTACAGGGTCCACAGCCGCTGCCACCATCACAGCGCCCGACCAAGGTGCAATATGAAGACCCAGATGCCCGCCGCAACCGCTCACCCACAAACGCACTCACTGTTACATCGACGCTGGTACCCTTATCGGTTGTTGGCACAATGCCAAGAGAAACTCGTCCAATGCCGTGAAGAACAAATGTTTTTCGCGGGTTTTTGGCCGTTACTTCGTTTTTTCGTCATTTTCCCCACTATGTGACACCCCTGCCACTTTTACTGAGCAAATTACGGGATACCGGCCTTACGCCTTCAAAGCCATATGGCACGATAATTTGGTACTCACACACCAGGTTCAACAATGCCAGCAGGATGGTGTAAAGTGAGGAATATGGCGAAAAAAAGAACTGAAACGGACGAAAACCTGCGAAAAACCCTTAGTTCTCAATGTCTCAAAAAGCGATTTCGGACGAGTTTCCCGTAGGCATCTTGCCTGACCGCTACGGTAGATACGATGCACGTATGTTCATATATCCATGCAGCACCGCAGCCGCTTCATATCAATCCCTTCGCTTCATATTTACTTTGCAAATAGCAATACGAGCATCAGGTACGGTCGTCCATTTGTGGGCGGACGGGCGCGGTGGGCGTCCGGGTTGGTATGTTGCAGCATAATAGGGGCCGGTCGAAGATTTGATGGCGGGGTCTTTATAAGCGTGCCACTTGCCACCATCACAGCAACTGCACAGCCATACACTCTAATATTAAACGCTCCAATGCACTATTGCACAGGCAAAATAAAACACCTTTCTGTGCAAGTATAATCTTCTGAAGCTGTTCCGTTATCGGCAGCCCACGTTGTGCGACAATTGGAGATGCATGAGAACCCGACAAAGGACTCTAAAATTAGATGTTAAAGAGTGTTCATTCTCGTGACAACGAATTCCGTACCTGTTGATAAACGGAGGCGGAGTTTTCTTTCCCTGCAGGCAAGCGCTTCTCTTTCTTCGCACGATTGTTACGACTTTCTCTCGGTGGCTTCACTTTTTCAGTGGCTTGAACAGTATGTCCTTTCCGCGATTTTCCATAAGTGATGTTGATCAGAGAAGTTTTTGCTACGCAAGCGCCACTGTTTCTCGTTCCCCTAGAAGACAGGGTTTAGGCTACAACTTTTACCTAATTTCCTGTATTTCTGTGATGTATTCGGTTCAAATTCTATCTTATCTTTTCAATGATGTACATCTCCTCGGTGCACCCCTTTTATATGACATCATCCCTTTTTTACCTAATTTCGATCAATGTCTGTCCAATCAAGTTCAACGGTCATTCAACGGCATTAGACCTCAACTGCCGATGATGATGCCACTTTACACTCACAAGAGCTAAACCAATAACGGACGTGTGAAAAAGGGGGGGGGGGGGCTACGGGCAATAGCCACTAAAAAAGAGGGGGGGGGAGGGGTGGTGAAAGGTGTGGTGAACGTATTTCCTGTATCTTCATAGATGGCACCAAACGGAATTACCAAAAAGGGGCAAATCATGGCGATGAGGAAAATTCTTTTGGATGCAGTCCTCTCTCCAGAACATCCAAGGAGGACCTCAGATCAGTTGTCGGTACAGCTCTTGAAGACAATTCCCGCGATCAAGTGTTACGGTTAGGTGTACAATTATGAACCGGTAGCTCATAAGTAACTCCCAGGTAGACAGAGAAGTGAAAAAAGCTTGGGAACACTTAGCAGTGACGCCTTAGACGAGTTTGTCGGACGTCGGCAAGCCCAATCAGCAGGATTCGACGTGCAACCAATTCCGGCAAGAGCACAGGAAATCACCCTACGACGCTCCAGGCAACGCTATGTATACGCATTCGCTTGTAAGCCGTTGTCTTGCAGAGTGAAAGTAATCGTGGTTGCAATAATCACGCGTCTCTAGCTTCTTTATCTCGCCGTTTCGAGTGACGAAAGTGGTATATTCTCTGCGAATGCGGACAACGATGCCGGAGGCACTTCGCGGGCCACTTGATCGCGAGAACTGTCTTTAAGTACAATCACTGACAGCTGCCAAATCAGACGCTCTCCCCCTCGCCCCATGAGCATTCTCCAATACAATTTCTTCTCTATATTACATACCATCTTCCTCTGTTTTCTCAACTCAACTACGAGCTTACAACTAGAAACATCCCTCTCAAGGATCAGTACGACCCCTCCAATCCAATGAATAGGTACGACCCCGTCGCTAGAGATCCGCAAAGTACGACGTGCCCTATGCTAAGTATGATCCCTCCCACTCCACCGGGGATTCCTAGATGACGACATCCCGTTCCAACGGATTCTCTAAGTAACTAAAATGTCTAGGGCGGTACGGGAACAGTCCCTCCAGAAGCCTTTCTTCTAATCAACTAAAGGAAGTGGTGATTGTGAAAACTTTTGAGGTTACTATTTCACTGCTCTACCGAAGGAAGAGGTCTAGACATCGTGGTCCCAAAAATTCCCCACCAACAGAACCACTTCGTTTCTGCCTTACCTGATCTTGTATCCACTGTTGAACTCGTGATCGAAGAGAACATCAACTTTACCAGACGAAAGTCCCACTACTGTTCCCTGGGATCCGAAAGGAATCGTGGTTCCCTAAATGAACAAATTGTAGGGGTAACACTGACCGTTGCTGTGACGCAATTAAAAAAGTATGCTGCACCCTGCTAGTGTCAACATTCCTTTCAAAGAAAGCAGCTTCTATGCGACACCTACTATATGTATACCCCAAGCGAGCGTAGCGGTTTAGTGCATTTAGACCCGCTACAAAATGAGGTAAATGCTAAATGAGGTTCCATGATTCTGCTAACGACCAAGGATGCAATTATGAGGTAGTTTTCAACTAGACAGAGACCTTCGAAAGGTGGGCACGACTGCTGAAGACGGCCGGTTATTGCCAACATCACTGGTGGATGGGCTGCGATATTCCGTTCGGCCACACCCCACTCATTCCTTCCACCAGTGGCGTCGGCAACAACCGCCCGCCTCCAGCAAATTTGTCCTCTACCTTTGGAATGGAAGCAGCACATAATGAAGATGATAATTAGCTATTCTCTTTATACCTGCAAGGTATAGACCACACGATCAAGCAATAAGAAGTCAGCGTCCGGATCAGCGCAGCACTTGCCACCATACAGCTCTGCCTGAAACTGACCAGTTGTAAGGTCACCATTCCAAAACTGATATTAACTAAAAAATAAAATATAGGCCAGACATTACCCGATATAGAACACCAGGATTAATGGCACACTTCCGGAATCCCCAGCGTTTCTTCGGCACTTCCTTGATGGCATTCTCTATTTGTGCTGGAACGCAGATATTACGACTCACATTTACCGAAAAGGGAGACTTCCTAGTCTCTGCATTTCAATTTTACTTTTGGAATATTCAAGGTAGCAAATGCAAAAGGAGCTTTTTTCTGTCTGTTGTCCACTTCTCAAAACACAGGCCACTTCCCAAGAAAATTCATCCTAAGGATAAATCTGGGTGGAATTCCGTCCCTAGAAGTAGCTTCATCCCGTCAATCAATATCATATTTGCTTAGCGCGAAAAAACCTGATACCAGCGCAACGGGCACCAGGGATGAAACTGGCGTGTCTCACCAGGCTTTTTTTGCTTGTAAAGGATGTGATATTCGTGGTCCAGGAGTCAGAATACCCCTGGAGCGAAGTTTTAGTCAAATCTACCGCCTGGGAAAAATGCGATGAAAATGTGGCATGAACTTCAAAAGTGAGCGCTAAGGGTGTAACTGCTACCGCAGAATGATTAAAGTCGAGCCCTTACCTATAACAAGACGATCGACGTACTCCGTTCCACCCTCTTGTTTTTCCATACTGTGAGTTGGGACGTTTGATAAGAATTCCTTTCAGTTCCGACACGCGCTCCTGTAAATTTTGTGTGAAGTGACGTCTGTAAATAATTCCTAGCTCACAGACTACGCTGCAATCCCTTTTTAAGTTATAAAGTCAAGTCACCAAGTACGTGAAAATACTGCTAGCTCTAAGGCAGTG
>MU914458.1:21536-37268 GCA_036418165.1 Cooperia oncophora
CTGCTAGCTCTAAGGCAGTGGGCACGATCGCTGGGGGGAGGGGGCACTGCCAACGTCATTGGTGGAAGGCTGCGAAAGTGCGTTTGGCCTCAGCTCTTCCACCAGTGACGCCCGGCAGTATCCGCCCACCCCAGCCGTGGCCCACTGCTTCTAGACACAAACGAATCATCCACACGGTACTGTATCAAATTTCGTAAGGAAGTTATTCCAAATCACCCCTTTTTTACTATAATGACAAGAGTATAAAAGTGAAACCCACTTCGCGTCTGGTAGGGTTCTCCCATATATCAGTCGAGAGGTAGGCATCGTCAGGCGTGTGAGATTTCTCAAGGAAAGTGAATAGATCGCGGAATCTGTAATTGTACTTTCAAGAGGATTTTAGGCTTAGTATACGTAAAGCATAGCGAACTGAGTCTGAAATCATAATACGAGCACTTCACTTCCAATGACGCGGAAAAACTATGATATTCTGCCCGAGTAATAGGTGAAGTATTCGAAAAAAGATGGTTTCGTGGGAAATGTGACAAGACAATTGCATTGTGCCGCCTAGTTGGCGTGGATAGAGACGCCGCGCTCGACAGACGAGTTGTCTAGACGGGAAAATCTGATATTGCAAATCAATAAATTGCGTTAAATTACGTTGTCTTGCCTGTCTCCCGGTTTATAAGCTAGAATATAGCTGGAGTTGCCTACTCTTGACCCCCCCCCTCATAAAAACCGCTTGATTGCAAGTAAGAAAGGATCCCTGCTGCGTTTGGAGCCCTACCAGGGATCCCCGGCACGATATTGCACATTTGTGTGGCCGAATTAAACAACAAGGGAGTCTCTGGTGGGTACCTTTTAGATAAAGAGACACCCGAAACATAGTTCCTAGGGCGGGGAGAAATCTATTCTATACAATTAGTTCTTACTTATTCCTGTAACTACTGATGAGCTGAACACAAAGATTGGAATACTGCCAATACCCGTTCTCAAGTCGGCGTGTATAATCAGCGATCTGAAATAAGAACGCTTAAGAATAAGGCATGTCTCACATGAGACCACTGGCCAAAAATCCATACTTCCTGGTTTCTTTTCGAGAATTTCAGCGCCAGTCCGATATTTATCCTCTCTGGTATAGAAAGCGCTCCTTCTTTTTCTGGAGGACGTTCATGCAGCAGGAACACTGTTCCAGTAATCCGTGACAACAAGCGTCCATCAACTGTAATTTTTCCAAATAAAGAAATAGCAGTAACCATGGCACAGAATAGTTTACCTCCAATTCTACGCCCTGCGTCATAATTGTTCATCCACTGCATACTTAGATTATCGTAAGACTCAACTATTGGACCGAGATCCACTGTTGGCCATATTGACACTGTCAGACGTACTCTGCCTAAACATGTTAGCGTCATGCTAAGTGATCTCAATGAACCACTTCAAATACAGTTATGACGCAGTTGGGCAACGAGGAGGGGGGGGCATTTTGCACTTCCGCTGCCTCATTAGTTCCTTTTACAGGTCTCACTCTGGTGAGAAGGTGGTCTCACCCTGTGAACTCATGTGAAGCGGACACTCCCTCCCTTCCCCCCCCCCCCGGTCGTCGAAGTGCCCCTACAGTTTTACTGTGGAAGCAGGAGTTTTGTCGCCACGCCCATCAAGGGCGAGTTCCAAGTGCGAATAATTCATTCTCTTTTCAAGTGTTTGACTTGTGTAGAGGCAAGTGGCTCCATTTATCACGTACATGGTTCGCATTTCAACCAAGGATCGGCTCTCTTCTGGGCCAACCAAGCCTTTACTCTCTCAGAGAACAGTAAAAAGGTACCAGCCTTGCTTGAGAGGATGAAACATCTGGCTTGTGAAACAACATTGACTGGCTCCCATGAGTTATATAATCCATATAACATTAAATTACCAATGCAACACTAAATGAAACTAGAATGCGTGGCGCATCCCAAAGCGGTTTTGATTAATGTTTCTCTTAATTCTTTCGAACATACACCTGTCCGGGTAACGCAAAGGTCACTGAGCGGATAAAAACTGCGCACATTTGAAGGAAAGCGCAGCCAACTGCATTAAAAATGAGAAAAAGCTGCGGAAAAGCTCTAAAAATTCCAGCGCTCATAGGCTCTACACCACGTTTGAGGTGCCACGTACTCGCTTCCGTTCGTGTAAATAGTATTTCATACGCGACTACACAACGTCTTCTGAGGGCTAAGCAGAGCACTTCTGAGTAGATCTACAATGACGAGATGGCATTCGAGATTTGATCTCTGAACCGGGAGACGGTAAAGAGGATCGTAATTCGCCGCACCGCCACGCGCGGCGATGGGCGCGGCGTTTTCATAACTCGTTTTAACCTGTCGAATGGAGCACCGGACTTCATGTAGACCCCGTCATCGTAGACAGTCATTACTGTTTTCGGTCCTTAATTGCATTTTGTCGCCATCTACTACCTGGAACCATCGTCCTTTGCAGACTAGACGTCGCACGCGACGCCCAGCAGCGCGGCGAATTACGATCCTCTTGTCACATACCCTCTGAACCACGGTGAGTGGCGCCACCTGCCACTACGCCACCCTCAGTTCACCAAGTTCGATGACGCTGCGTTTATACTTTGCGGCAGCGTAGCGTAGCGTAGCGCTTCCAGCGTACGCCAGCGGCAGTGTCGGGGAAAGGATAGATATCGATCTAGCGTTCCCAGCGCCACCAGCGTACGCTAGCGTACGCCAGCGTAGCGAGGGCACGGGATGTATAGCTATCGATCTAGCGCTCCCAGCGTTTCACGAGCGTTTCGCTAGCGCTTGCAGCGGCAGGGAGTAGAGACTATGGGATAGTAGGAGAGTATTCTGTACTCTCCTACTCTTCTATACTCTCTAGCGCCGCCGAGTATTTTGTACTCTCCTACTCTTCTATACTCTCTAGCCCGCCGCTGGCAAACGCTAGCGAAACGCTAGTGAAACGCTGGAAGCGCTACGCTACGCTGCCGCAAAGTATAAACGCAGCCTTAACAAAGTTAGAGGAATTACCGTCGTTATCGACAGCATCGACGAGAGCTGGGTATCCGAATCCTTCCCAGGATGGAAGCATGGCAAAAACCTGAAAAATATCATGCTAATTTTCCTGGTGGCAAGATATCATACGAGACAGAAACCCTTATACCTTCGAGTGTTTCGGATAAGCCTCTGTAACAGGAATGTCTCGCAAACTTCGGCCGCAGTCAACCGTCACATTCTGGAAATCAGAACGTAGAGCATTGCGTATAAAAAAGCCGTTCATCAAAGTCTCACCGTGACAAGGAGCGGTAGTAGAACTGGTACGACTGCATTCGGTCCAAGCCACTGTTTCTGGGGTCGCAGAACTTGTTCTTCCACTGTGTATGTTATCCCAACAAAACGTCGCACGAAAACAATTGAACGTGACAGATTAGCATCGATGCCAAACCGAGAGAGCATTCTGGAACGACGCGGTGCTTAGAAAATTGTTCAGCTAACAAGAGGGGCATTTAAAGGACACCTGATGTAGGATGAGATTACTGTAATGGGACACTCCTGCACAGAGAAATAGGTTCATCTAACCCAGTTTCTCTACACGACAATGTCTTAGAAAAGTCCCCCTATCAGCCGACTTCACATGCTCCTACCTTTCTTTCTCGCTGGATAGAATCGTTGCCATCACCTCCTTCTCTTCATCAGTCAAACTGACTTCATTCACATCTCCAAGTTCATTCCCTGTGTACTTAAATCCATTTGCCCACAACGAATCCACAATTGCCATCTTGGAACAAAGTGATTAGGCAAATAGAAAGTAAAGGACAGATAAAAAGACATTCACAAAGACAAAAAAGAAATGAGATCTCACCTTCAATATTGGCCAATCGATACAGACCTCTTTGTTAATGATATGCCTTGCAGGACATTCTAAAATCGATACAGACCTCTTGTTAATGATATCCCTTGCAACATTTAGCATATCCTGAAATATTAAAGACTGAACACGGGTTCGGGGGCAGCAGCCAGACTTCGCGATAATGCGCGTCGACGCGCTACAATCGCAACAGCGCTCCAGTGCTACAGACGCGAACGCAGCCGCAGACGGCAATCGATCGGCGCCGACCGCTTGTGTATTGTGAGAGTATGGGGGAAGAGGAGGGCCTCGTTACACAGCCTGGTATCGACCGGCACTGGTCTCTATGGCTTCGGGAGAATAAGGAGAATGGGAGAGCACCAGACTGTGTGAAGTTATGCCTGCCCTCCTATTACCCCATACTCTCTCTCAAAACACAAGCGGCCAGCGCCGATTCCTTACTGTGGCAACGTTCGTATCTACAGTATTGGGGCGTTGCTGTAATTGCAGCGTGTCAACGCGAAGTTCAAACGCTGCTTCGCTGCATCTTACCTTCTCAAATTCATCCCTCTTCTTGATGGTAAGAACCATCGATGGGCGCTTCGATTCCTGTTGGAAAACCTTGATATTCACCTAAATAACAATTACCTATTAAAAACACAAGCAAACACTCTCTACTCAACGGCACGGTGCACGATGACAAACGGAAATGGCGCTCATAATGTAAACCATAAGATGTAGTAACGCGCTAGTGAAAAAGAAAACAACAGAAAACACCCCCAAACTAGGCCCTAATGAACCGACATAGCACGAGTTTGCCTGTGCTCGGACGAGCTTTCCAGCTTGCCGGTTCTATGCTCCATATGAATTTGGTGCCTTTATCTTTCGCAGTACAGATTTAATTCATTATTTCTTTTCTTGTCATTCTAGTAGCCCGCTGCCAGCTTCAAGTATATTCTCATAGCTCGCTGTAAATTCCCGCGCAATGGTAGCAGTCGATAGAAAAGGCGCGAGGTATAATCAGTACCAGAACTCGGCAATAGGGAGTGACAACGGTAAGTGGTCGGGTGGCGCGGTTGGCACAATTACTAGGGCGCACTGGTGTAATTACTACCCCTCCGCTTCTATGCACTGCATCTTCTACACCGGACAACTTGCCAGCACCCACTCAGATTCCTGATTATTGACTGTAGAACCACTGTATCACATGAATTACTAACTCGGCTTGTCGGCTTATAAGGGTTGGTCCTTACCAAAAGCTCGAGAGACCCAAAAGCCGACACTTCGAGTAAGTGTTTATTCAAGACAGCGATTGTGCAGCACAGTGATTAGAAATTTCGGCGAGAGGGAGGGAGGAGGGGGGAGGGGGATTGTGCACTTCCGCTACTTCGCATCCACGTGTTGACCCATCTGGAGAGCCTTTTCTTGAGTTGACAGTTTTTACGGTAACGAACTTGCTCCAGCTTGGAAAGAGTTCAATAAACCGGAACTAGTGTTGCAGCGAAGGTGCGAAAGCGCTGGAGTTGGGAGCTCTGCCTCCCCGTTTACCCTACCATTTCAATGGAACTCCCTTTTGCGTGGTGAATGGCACGCTTTGGGGCACGTGAGCCATGTGAAGAACGACTCCAACTTTTAGGTAGACCGTGCCGTTACAGTAGGCGAATATAACTGACCTGTTTGAGTTCAGCAGAATGCGGTAAGTGCTTCATTGTCGGGAATCCTGGGAAGTAGACGTCCAATTTCACATTTGGTAACAATCCCCACACGACGTCTTGGGGATTCAAGTGAAATTGGTCGACCGGAAGGCGTACAGGTCTAAAATGTCAAACATTTGTAACCACATAAATTCAGCTGCAAAGCTAATCTCACTTTGTCGCCTCTGCAGAGTTATAGAGAAGAATGCTTCCGGGAGTGTTCCGGAGCTTTTCTTCCGGGGTTAGAAGAATCATCTACAATTATAATAAACACTATTTTAGATAATTACCTTCCACCTGTTTGAATACCTTGCTTTCCATAGCCGCCAATAGCCTTTTCTCATCAATAAATGGAATAAGCACGACCGCTTCCCAGTCGTTTTTCTTCCCATTCAAATCAGTACGGAAATTTGTCGGGTAAAAATCTATTTGAACTATGCTACTTTTCTTTTGAACAAGCCATGACATGATTACCCTGAGTGGTATCGGAAGACATTCTGCACTAGCGGCAGGTAGTACTGCCAACAATTGTTCAAATGGCTTAAACGGTACACCAAGCTCAAAACTCATATCCATTTCGGAAAAAATCAACAACATCCGATATATAGGGTGAGTAGTGATGAGGATAAAACCTAAACCTCGTTTTCTAGGACGCATCAACAGAGAGTACACGAAAAGAATGCTGACCAGTTCCATGATACACAGCCACGGTAGTAGTAATGTAAATTCCACTGAATTGCTCTCACATATCCTTCTGCCTGTTGACGAAGCTCCGTTTTCGTTATGTTTTCATACCTTGAAATATTTCATATGAGCACCGTTTCTCCTGAAGTCAAAATCGCGCAGAGCTGGCATGCCCCTCCAATCGCGCAGTCTCATAGAACAGTCAGCGGAGTGTCTTCAAATGTCACTAAATCTGCTAGTTTTACTGTAGCCAAGGGGCGGGGAGGGGGAGGGAGCACAATAGCGATTATTCAGTAGGGCGCAAATGGCTCACAGAAGCAATGCGGCTGCGGACTTACACCGTATTCGACGCGCTTTACCTCAAAGCGCCAGTTTCCGTTCATAATCAAGTAGGAAGCGACGTGAAGGAACGGCTTATTGAAGTACATGAAGTTAGCCTTCAACCAGGAAAAGACCCGTATAACTGGAGTTTTCAATAATTATACAGATCTGATAGTCAACATGGTGAACGGAAGGATTAATAAATACTAAATTGTACAAAAACAGATGACTCTAGCTTTGAGGTAGTCAGATTTTTGCATAGTAGTACAAACATTTCCCTTATTAATAAATTTCTATATCTGTTCGATCATTGATATTCGAAAGCAAAATAATCACAACATCTTTGGGAAAAGTTTACAAAGGAGACTTTATTACAATTAACGCAGTTAAATGTTCTTACAAAAACAAATCTATATTTCACAAGTGCTGAAAGTAAGTAAACTGGCTTAATGTATTCTCACTGGTAATGCTAGTTGAGATTAACTCTCGTTTGATAACTTCATTCCTGTATACATATAATAGTCCTTCAGATGGCTGTAGCCTTCCAAGTATAATCTTTCATAATGCACGCTCGTGTTTGTAACACGCTCTGCTTATTATCCTTCATTCAGTCCGTTGTCCTGTTCCTTTCACCCATTCCTTATATTGCATAAGTTTTGCATGAGCGTCTTAGTTACTACTTCTCTTATTTCATCTTTTTCGTCAACTCCTTCCCGTATAAGTCATTGTCCTTTTGTCGTCAACCCAAGAGCTTCGGGTTGTCGAAACAACAGTTAGGTAGTTCGTCTGATAAACAAGCGAAATGGATCATGTGTTTTGGAGCGTTTTCTCCAACCAAATATTTGTTTTTCTTTGCTTTTAATTGAATGGTTTTCGCCAGGTCATTCTTAGTGTTTGAAGTTTCATTTGATGATTTTGAATGCTAAAATACTTTGGAAAGGTGAAGTTGGTTCATTTACTTGTCAGGTTTCATTCCTCATATTATTCATTTACCGAACGTCATTGTGTTAACGGAAGACGAGCCAAATTTATTTCATACCGGCTCCTATCATGTGAGAAGAACCAAGACAAGGAGCCCTCATAACAAAAGACTAATACACGTTAGGCGTCCATGAACAAGGATAGTTTGAGGATTCTACGTTAGCTAGTAAAACACCGGATCACAAACTGAAACCTGACGATTAAATGGACCAACTTCACCTTTTCAGAGTATTTTTGCATTAAAAATCATCAAAAGGAACTTATACACTAAAGATGACCAAAGGAGAGTCATACAAGACTGCCTTCTTGAGGTAAAGCGCGTCGAAAATGGTGTAAGTCCGCAGCCGCACTACGTATTGCTTCTGTGAGCCATTTGCGCCCTACTGAAAAATCGTTATTGTGGGGGGAGCTTGAAGCTTGGACGTTAAAAGAGCGAAGATCACTGAAGTGAGCGCGGCTGTCGCCCCAGAAGAACGGAAGAGCTGGCATGCCCCTCCAATCTAGAAGCACCAAGCAGCGTTCATAATTCACGACTGGACCAGTAGCGCGACTATGATCGCCGCGTTACACCACTACTCACTGGGCTACAGGGTTAAGAAGTGCTGGTTGACCAAGGAGGACACGTCCTACGCCGAGGACCTCCAGCGAGGTTGTGGGGAGAGTCATATTTAGTCGCCTGGGGTTTAGGCGCAGTTATACTTGCCTTTGAGAATGTTACTGGTGGTTGACTTTTCGCTGCTCTTCCGTTGCATGCACCCCTGCTAGAAGGCAGCTCGTTGTGGGAGAAAAAAGTGGAGAATTTCTGGAAAACTTGAAAAAAGTTGAGAAGATCGTCGAGAAGACGATAGGAAGGGAAAGGGAGTTAGACTTCAGAAGTTTTGGAGAGGGGAGGGGTATTATGGAAAATTCTGCCCTAACAGAGTACGTGCCTCAAATTCCATCAACGGCGCAATTTAACAATTTAACCAGTAGTATTCCAATAATCATTAGCATTCACAATGAAAACGACCGCGAAACTCCGTTGCATTTTTGAGCAAACGTCCGCAGTTACTGACGTGCTTTTGTTAAAAGGCCACGGCACTTAACTATGCGATTGCGTCCTTTTCCCTTGCTATTTTTTAATTGTTTTTCGCGATCTCGGTCAGGCCCCTAACTTTGTGACTACTTAAAATCTGCTGCATGTTCCCGTTGCAAAACCCACGATAGCGGCCACTGAGGACGGAGGTCAAAGCGTCGAAAAGTGCGAAGGAACATAAGGCGAGCCAGATGATGAGCTTTGCAGGAGGATGGTACTCCCTTATGGGTGAACCCTTCAAACGTTGTAGGTTTAACGTAGTTGAAGGGAGGGACCACTACTCAGAGCCTCTGTATACCTTTTCCTAGTCAAAGTCAAGTCATTCATTGATCTGTCTGCACGCGGTGCGGCTGTGTTTCGCAATCGCTCGGATCAACTCGCCTTAATTATATGTTCTTGTCACTTTTTGTGTTGTTATTCGAAGTTTTATCTACCTCACGATACACTGCCTCTCCCTTTAATTGCTATTATTACTACTTTTTTAAACATTCAATTGATTATTGATTTGTTATGTTGGTTCTGATGTTTCACGTTGGTTCAACATGCTCCCAGCGGGCATGTAATAAATATAAAATATAAGTGAGGGCTTAGCGCAGACCACGTCTCCTTTGCGGGACCTTAGGCGACCCTGGTGCTGTACTCTAAGCCTAAGTCCCTATGCCATTTCGGAGAAGGGACACGAAGGCGTAACCTTTCCAAATGGCATAGAAACTGGCCTCTCCCTCAACTATGTTAGCTATTTAATCAATGGAATTTGCTTTTTTTGGCCGTTGCAGCAGCCTAGCATTCAGTAGTGGAGCGGCTGGTTGCAGTCACATGACTCGTGAACTCCGCAACTTGAGGATCGGGCTGGACTGCTCGAGTCGCGAACTATGAACGCTAGCTAAGCCTAATACTGGATAAGGACACTTTCAAATGCAACGACTCACTGCAGCTTTTCACGATAGTAATCCCGCTTGTGCCGACGAAATGAGTTACTCACACTCTTAGTCCAACAGTTCTAAAACAATTCAAATCAGACTGATGTTGACAGAGTTGTTCTACTTGGGAAGGACATTCTGCTCTTTCGTTAGTTCCTTTTGCTATTCTTCTGCAGACTCTTGTCAAGTGTACACGAAGCCCTTGCTACTGCACACCATCACAGAAGTTTACAGGCCTGGAGGCACTGGCAGTGAAGAAACAGCAAAATGTCCCCACCAAAGCGAACTGCGCCGAAATACTTACCTCTACATCATTCTCAAACAATTTGTCGTCCATTTCCCTTAATTCGGCCGCCATGAGTGCTTCACAAAGTTCGCTCTCATCTTGGTCATCATCTTGAAATAGAACACATTAACCTAAATTATCACCAATGGGTTATCCATAAAAGACCAACCACTATTCAGATGGGTCAAGAGATACGACGCAGACGGAAGACCACCATCTGGTATTCGATTAGCGATTTCAACAGCGATTTCTTCGTCTTCATCACTGCTAACAAAAGCGGCTTCATCATCAAGTGATTCTTCTGTTGTCTCCTCGACCTCATCGCTAGACTCATTGCTGGACGTAGATGACTCTTCGATAATCTGAACAGACTACCAAATAACTAAAAACATAGTACAATTCAGTTCAAAAATCATGTGTAGAAAATTCATACCCCTTCTGCTGGATCACATCTCTTGCTTCGCAGATAACTCATATCTTCCATTACTTGAAGGAAATGTCTACGATCGTTTGCAGCAAATGCTTTCAGGAACACTTCAAACCGTTTCAAATGTAGAATTCCAGACTCATTTATGTAGCCTAAAATAAATAGACAGAGAGGGACAACAGAACATGGCAAGAATGGCCTTCACAGTTCGTTCATACTTTGCGTCAGAATTTTAGAGCGTCTGAAATTGCTTGGAGTGACTCGGAAAGTATAGATATCAGTCCAGTGTTTTGAGTCTTTTGAGCGTCCGCCAGCCCTTTGAGCGACTAAGAAAGTATTTGTATCGATTAACGCTGAAAACAATGGACGCTCAAAAAGCCAGTGGGGGTTTGAAACGCTGATCCTCGGAACGCTTAGAACGCTGGCTTACGCTCAAGATGCTTCATCCTGTACTTTCCTAGTCGCTCAAGACGACAGCGGACGCTCAGAACGCTGATAGACGCTCAATATGCCGCCGCAAAGTATGAACGCACTCCTACCCACAACCTTGCTAGTTTTCAAAAAATGTCTTGATTGAAAAGTAAAGTTCTGTAGCCAAACATACCATCTAAAGTTGGTAACACTTGAATATACGTCTGATATAGCTGAGGAAGTGCATCATCATGAATATGAACATGTGGAAGATGAGGAATAAAATCATTTCCAACTAGAAAACCCATCAAAACCCAATCGTCCACAATTCTATCAATATCATAGGGAAAGGGTAACGACGTCTATAATGCAGAGTACAATACGTCTTCAAAACAAAAAAATTCTCTTCCTCAAAAGTTTGAACCATACCTTGAGAGGATCAAATTCCCATGAAAGGTACTCCCTGAGTAGAGAAAGATGCAGAAGATGAAACTTGATTTGAGATGGATTTGTTCTGGAAACGCAAAAGGTAACTCAAAGAATTCTAGCACCTCTACGTATTGATGGTCCAGAACCTATGAGCAGATGAGGCTCCAGTTTTCTTCGGCGGCCGACTAAACTTCACTTCTTCTCTCAGTAATGAAAAGTGAGGTTCATGTGAACATATGCCAAGCATCAGCTGAAAATCTCGATCGTAAACTTAATGTAACTGTGAAAAAAAATGAAGAAAAACCCACCAAATCAGCGTCGAGACCATACATGCAATGTCGAGTATTGGGGTCGTATCCAGGTGCTATTCTCTCATGCCGAATGAACTCCATTATTTTGTGTTCACCTTCACCGGGACACTAAAGCGTAATATGCAAAAAGAGAAATCCACTTTTCTAGTGAATAATCACTCTTCATATAAGGAAGCCGACAAAATTGGTAAAGATCGCGGGAATTGATTGAACAGTGAGTATCCGTGAGAATGGTTCAATTATTTTGTTTTGCGGGGTACAAAGACGCATATATTTAGGGCCTTTCTCATGGCTTACAGGGTCTAGTCAAAATTATGGATAATGGTATATACACCGGCAAAGTATTCGCAGCCGTTGCAAGTTTGCACTAGAGCTCGTTCATGCGCTCTCCATTCACTCGAGCGCGTCCGATCGTCACACCGCTGAAGCCAACGTCTTCCAGGCCTTGGGCGATCGAATCGCTCGACCAGGATCGCGCGCAATCGAATCGCGCTATTGGAATGGGTGAACGCGCTCTGGTTCAAAAAGGAAAGAAATATGAAAATTGGTAACGGAGAGTTAAGTAAACCAATGGGATGGTACTAGAAAAAGGTGCAGATGGCTGCAAAGGTCGTTCCCACGGTACTTTCCCACTGCGTCCGCTGTCGTGTCTTGAGCGACTAGGAAAGTACAGGATGAAGCATCTTGAGCGTAAGCCAGCGTTCTAAGCGTTCCGAGGATCAGCGTTTCAAACCCCCACTGGCTTTTTGAGCGTCCATTGTTTTCAGCGTTAATCGATACAAATACTTTCTTAGTCGCTCAAAGGGACGCTCAAAGGACTCAAACCACTGGACTGAATTATCTATACTGTTCCGTGGTCCGTGAGAACGACTTTGCAGCGTGGGAAAGTAAACGAGAGACATGAGAGCGCAGACTGAAATGGTGTTCACGGAAGCAGGGTAATATGAGAGAGTACCGGGAACACGCATGATCTGTGTCAGTGCACATCGTTTTCGGGTTTCTCCAACAGGGAATCGCGTTTGGTCGCTGGAAGAGGGGGTCGTATTTGGGCCTAAAGAACTCTTCTGATAGTTGATTTTTCTTGTTTCAGGAACGCTGTGAAGTGTGGGGAGGGGGAATCGCGCGATCGCCGATCGCCCAATCGCAAGTAACTCTGAACTGCGCTCTAACCGCTAAACCGATTTGATCACGTGAGCCCAAAGCTCGAGCGATCTATCCGCCATCCTAAAGCTCGAGCAGTCCGACCACTCAATCCAAGCGATCGGATCGCTGGGTATAAACGAAATTTTGAGTAACTCATAGCGAAAGGTCGGCTTTTATCCATCCGGTACTTAAATTTGTAAACTTTGAAAACGCTCACATCATGTCCGGACAAGTATACCCGTATGTTATGCCAGGCAGGATCTTTATCAACCTTGCTATTCAACCAGGATGAGAGCGCTTTATGCAGCTCCGCCATGAAAACTGTGCCTGAAAACAGATCGGATTACTACGACTAATGAAAAAAAACTGTATGGGAAACAATCCAATCATCGTTCTCTTTTGTACTTGGAGAAGTTCTCCTTCATGGGGTCGCGTTTACACTTTGTTAATGTGGGAAGTCCGCGAATCGACAGGAAGGTGCCAGAGGATTAGGCAGGAATCGTTACCAACTGCGTTCACTGGGGATTTCGATGAACGCGAACTTCATCATTCACTTACTCTCTAAAAACGCTAAGGGCAGTCTATGTAGTCGAGTCACTCAAAAAGAATGTGGTTTGCTACGGATGATGGGGCGGGTCAGGGGGAAGGGGCTTGGCGCAGCGCCAGTCCGTTCTCCTTTTTTTTTCTTTCGACAAGTGCCAAGACTGTCAAGATAAGAGTATCATATCCGCGTCAGTCCTTTTCCAACACTCGCTGTCGCTTCAAAAACTGGTGGAGAACGGGCGGCGCGCCAAACTCAACCCTACAGACACGCCCTTCACCCGCAGCGAACAAGACTGAACCACGTTCTGAGTTTCCCCTTCTGGAGTTTCTGCACTGCGGCAAACGTCACCGCACCGATAAGAAACTGGACATTCTTGAGCAATCAAATTTCGCAACTAACGGAAAACGAGATAAGGGGTCTGCAGCGGACAGAGAATACAAAAATCTAATTATGATGAAAAAGTCCGATTCAAAACATAGCCAAATAATCAGTTCATGGTCCTCTCGCACTAACGAAAATAATTGGACGGTAAGGAAAAATCCATTCTGACTAACCTGGAGTGATGCAGTTGGAGTCAAACCGCTTTTCTTTAGGCAACTCTAGACCTTTACGCATATGCGCTTGTTCCTGCTCAGCTGCCGTCCGCGCAGACCTTCAAAGTAGTTCGTCATACTTGAAAATGAATTACTTTTGGAGTATAATCGAATCAAGAACGGACATGAATCTTCTGGCACGTTGCTGATTCATCTTGGCTCTCGGAGCCACACCATCTACAGCCAAGAAAAATACTTTTTGGGGACGAATAATGTTGAACAACTTCTGAAAACAATCCTATTTAACATTATCGGAACTATATCACTCCAGCAGGAACGAAGATGGCAGAACTTACATCAATATAAGCAAAAATGTCAGCAAAAATCTGCTCTTGAGAGATCCTGAAGTTGACATCGTCATCATTAGGGTGAGAGCAGTTGTGTATAATTCCGTTCATATCCAAGTACAAATTATCGAATTCTGGGATCTGAAAGCACAGGGATGGATCACTAATATGGAAGTACAACGGAAATCTTTATTGCAAAATTTCAAAGTCATGATAGGCTGTCCCATAAATTCGAGCCAAAATTTGTTTTTTCAAGTATAAATAGCGGTGGTGTGAGACGCACTATCACTGCAAACCATGGCAAGAATCATGTTCGCTGCGAAAGTACGTCTCCAAGGCGAGACCGCCACTCTGGTCTCTGCGCTCCAATCCTGAGCCTTGGTTAGGGGAAGTGCCACAGAGTGCAGCAGCGACACAGGCCGCGTTTATACTTCGCGACACCGGGGATCCCGCAGTTTGAGAGATTCGGCGGTTCGAGAACTCGAGAATTCGAGAGATTGCGCGACGAAGAAAATTTGGGTATCGATCTAGCGACTATGGAGATTGAGCAATTCGGCGATTTGGAAGATTATTCAATCGGCAATTTGGAAGACTCGGCGACCTGGGAGGTGGAGTCGGAGGGGCTCGGCGATCTCTCAAAGCGCCACATCGCTGGATCTCTCTAATCGCCGAATCTCCTAAGTCGCGAAGTACGAACGCGGCCCCAGAGCGCAGGCGAGCCGAGTAGCACCTCTCGCACCTATCCTCTCGCAAATGGATCCTCAAGAGTATAGACTGCACACTAGGGCTTCGCGATCACAAGTGGGTCCCCCAATGGTCGGCAGGAGGAAATATAGCCAACCATGTTTTTTAATCATTTTGTGAGATATGGATGAGGATAAGATAAGATTCTTAATGCTTAGCGGAAATATTAAGTTTCAGCGAGTTTATTATAGTGTAGCAAATTGTGGCACACCTTATGGTGTAAATAAATAAATAAATAAATAAATAAATAAATAAGAGAAAGGGGGACCCCGATCAGCACCTCCGCATCCCTTCCTTGGTCAAGGTTCAGGCTTACAGAAGACTAAGTCTCGTCTGCGAAACAATCTCTGGGCGATGAGCTCGAGCGTCTGCGCACTTAGCCTTAGTTTTCTACGGGAACTGGGATGCAGAGGCTCGTCTGACTGGTCCACCTTCCCTCCCCTCACCCGCCTAGTACACCAGCGCCGCTTGGAGCAAAAGCATAACGCGAATTCATTGCAAGTGAGTCTTATAAATAAAAAATAAATAATATATCATAAACAGACCTCCGTGTCATTGATGACTTCGCTCAAACATGGATACCTTTCCGAGATCCATCTATAAAACTTTGGCACTCCCATCCCTGGAAATTAATCGCTTCTCTGAGAATATAATCAACTATAAAATAAAAATTGAACTGTACAGAGAAGATAGCCAGAGCTTTACTGAAAACAACGACAAATTTGGGATAAAGAACACACTATAGTGGATGTGGAATCGATACGAAACCGGCTTTCATGACCCACTAGAGTTTCAGTCCATTTCCCAGACGGACAGAAGTAAATCTCAGAGCGATTCAGTTCTTTGCAAGGCACATGGGCAACTTGGCTCGTGACAAAACGTTAGCTTTCTCGTGAGACGAGAAAGAAAATAAAAATAAAAGAAAAAAAGAGGGTGTTCTAAAGAGAATTTCTTCTGAACTTCCAAGTGAAAAAAGAAGGACCAGTCATGAGGGCATAAAAAGTGAGAGAACGCCACTAAGGTACGTCAACATATTTTTTATCTGTCACAAGGACCG
>MU914459.1:11808-31494 GCA_036418165.1 Cooperia oncophora
CAGCATCCGTCACAGTAGCAATAGGATCTTAGTTCCTACAGGTCATATAAGGGATGAGACGGGGATATTACGGGAGACAGGCAAGAGAATCGTAGTTTGTCACCTCGCCGTGCCCGGCGTAGGCGCGGCGTTTTCTTGACTCGTGTTAACCTGTCGATTGGAGCACCGGACTTCATGTAGACCCCGTCATCGTAGACATTCATGACTATTTTCGGTTCTGAATTGCCTGTTGTCGCCATCTACTACCTGGAACCATCGTCATTTGCGGGCGCGACGTCGCACGCGACGCCCACCAGCGCGGTGAATTACGATTCTCTTGTCACATACCCGGATATGACCAGATGGGTGAGAGAGATACCAAATGATAGCGGCTGATTAAGGGCATTGCCACCGTCATTCTTCTTCAAAGTTGTACGTCTTTCACACTAACATTTCACAAAGGTTTAGCGATGTGACATTGGGGACAGGTGACAGGGAATTATATCAGTTGATAAAAATAGATAAGAGCTTATCTCAACCTCATCTTATCATTGTATTTCCAGCTTTTGTCGAGCGGAGGAAGGGGCATACAATGCGCGTGAAACGAGAAAAATCAAAAGTCTCCAGTTGAAAAAGTTAAGTGCTAAATACAGTCCCTGTATTAGCACTTAACTGGACCTCTCCTGTAATGTCATTGTTGGACAAAAATGACATTACAGGAGAGGTAGATTGCTTTAACTTTGAAGGAGGATTAGGCTCATCGAGGTCAACGGTCAGAGTGAGGATATACTGTCGCTAGTAAGCTTTGTAGGGACCTCCATGTGATGCATGCGACAGTGTGCGTGGGGCGGCCTTCGTTCTGTTGCATTTTTTGCTAGACCTCACTTTCTCTTTATCTTTCTTTTCTAGATTTTTCATTATTGGCAGCAAATAGAAAATGGGATCAATCGTGATTCATTGATGTAGGCCACTCATTATCACGTCAGGCGCGCAGTAGCGTGCGCCAGCCAAACAGGTGTGTCTACCTACACAAGAAGGTCTACCGTTCTATGAACGCACGCGAGTGATCTACTAAAACGAAGATCCGAAGTGAAGCAAGGAAGCGGCACCAACGCTAATTCCGCACTTCATCTATAGCCTGGTGCTGCCTAGGCAAGAACTGATTGTGAGGAGTACTGTGAGCACTTGTAGGTCCCACGCACCTAGTTCTAGACGTGGCTTTTGATTCTGCATCTCACTTGTTTTCTTGAATTCACCAAAAGGCAAGTGGCAGAACAAATCCTAAGGACGTGTAAGATTAATAAACCTAGCAGAAAAGAGCCCCTGGAGAGGAGCTGCGCGGCGCCTTTTCCAGGATAAGTACTCGTATACCGCCCCATCAAGCTCCCATACCGACCCAGACGCCCACCGTGCCCGCCCGCCTACAGATGTCCGACCGATGCTGATCCTCGTATAGTTTCATATGCTAAGTACAATATGATGTGAAGAGACTGATATAAAACGGACATGCAGCCGTATCAACCTCTGATTGACACGATTCCAACGAAAATTCGCCCGAGATTGCTTTCTTAAGTCATGTAGAACAAAGGCTTTTTTCGAGTTTTCCTCCATGACTGCGACTTTCTCTATCCTTGGCATAGTTGTTCCGTCAAATATTGTTGTTTTAGAGAACCAAGATTGGAGGGCATTGTTGGATTTTCGCTGAACGACCTCCCAAAATGAATAGGGAAAGAGGAATGTGTGGTCATAACCCGTGAACTCGCGCCCTTCTCCGACCTTTGTGGGTTTTGATCTACATGAGGTCGAGGTTTGAGGTCGAGGGATAGAGGGGGATTCTCACTCATCGCATTACTGCAAGCCGGTGGTCGAGTCGACGTCTCCGCGCGGAGATCAAAGGAAGCCGTGAGTCAATCGCTTAACGGCGTATCGTATACGTTAGGTTGTTTTTACCAGTTTCTCAAAAGGGTCTTCAGTTTTTGTTAAGGCGTTTGGGAGAGCAAATCACAACTGTTTCGGACTCTTTCAGGCTCTGACGAAGGCGAGGAAGCCGAAACGTTGGCCTAATAAACGTTAACAATCTTGGTCGGCTTAAATACAACAAGAATTTAGCTTTTCGAGTTTTCGACTGATAGCACCCCTATTACCACTTTCGAAAGAGCAACAAGTTAGCGTACCCTGTCTTTAGAGGCGGAGGTGGTGTAGTGACAAGTGGCGCGCTTACCACTCGCGGGTTCGAATCCCGGGTCGACTCCCGCCCAGGCCAACCAAGCCTTCTACCCTCCGGGGACGGTGAATTGGTACCAGATTCGTCTGGGAGGATAAAACACTGACTTGTACATCGGCTGGCCACCGCAAGTCATTGTATAGGCCACATCGCATTCAATAAGCCACTACGATTCTGAATGGAAGTAGAATGCGTGCCGCATCCCACAAAGGGATTGATCAACGGCGAAGACTTTATCCTTTATGTCTTTAACAACATTCTATCTTCTTGTGAACAGTAGTACTCGTGCCCTATTCAAGAATTGCTATATGGTAATAGGTTTTATTACTACTAATGATCCCTCAACGACGATTATTCCGGTAAGCTCATTAGCATCGCAAGGGCTTTAGAAGGACTCACATTGCATTTCTGTCCCTTGATGAGATATGAACGTACTTTTTCAGTCAGTCAGCGCGCGAAAAAGCTAATAAAAGCGTTGGATTAACCTCATTAGCAGCAGCCATGGTAACGGCGGAGACGACTGCGACGTAGTCCGCT
This sequence comes from Cooperia oncophora, assembly GCA_036418165.1. Taxonomy (NCBI): domain Eukaryota; kingdom Metazoa; phylum Nematoda; class Chromadorea; order Rhabditida; family Trichostrongylidae; genus Cooperia; species Cooperia oncophora. The sequence continues at coordinate 14,549 of MU914459.1, forward strand.
GAAAAGAAAGCGGGAAAAAAGCTCATTCTACCCTTTCGCGCTTTCACATATCCCCTGGGAAATTTTGTAGTTTTCTATGAATTTCCGTCTTTTCCTCAGTACTTTCCCGAAACCTTCAAAGTTTCCCACCCTTTTAATGTCGTGAACTATTGAGATACGGGTATGAGCTGTTTTTTTCTCGTCGTATGCTCGTGTATAATAACCGCCACACGGGAGTAAGTGGATTACGAAGTCGGGAATCTATCGGGATCCATGAGCAGCTCGTACTCACGTTCGCATGAGTTGTAGGGGCTTTTAAGAGGGCGTGGCGACGTTTGTCTATGCGATATCGGCCGCATCAATCGGGACATTGTCCCAAGAAATGCGCGAAAACATCTGCTCCCATTAACCTCCGTCGACGCGCTTTCCGCTTCTTCAGAGTCATCACCGCTTCTCTAGAGCACTTCAATCTCCCCATCTGAGCACGTCACCAATCCGCTTGAGCTTCATTCATCTTTTCGCTAGTTATTACTTTCTTAAACATTCAGAATTTCAAGTACGCACAGAATTTATTGAGAGCTATGAGTAAATTTATAGGCGGCTGATATCGCGAAAACGACCACGCGACCATTAGCCGTAATTGGAATAACTACAGGACATCTGGAATTTCCAGCATGAGGGGGAGGTCGTAGTTGATCGGTGGAGGGGGTCGTATTTGCCCTTGTGAGAAATGTTTTTGGTTGTTTACTTTTAGTTGAGCTGTATACCCTCCCCCTCACCTCCGCTCAACGGCAGTCTTTAGTTGAGAGGGGGAGGGACGGGAGAGATCGAGTTCCTCAAGTAAGTAGGATCAGGGAATGGGAAGGGGCATCGTGGCCAAAAAAGAAATTTTGATATGGGAGGGGGAGGGAATCCCCATTCTCAATATCCAACACTGAAAATTACAGTAAGAGTTGGATGCGCATTTAGCTAATACTGCCCTGCGGACGTGAATTTCTGTGCTTGGATAAGCGCCTCCCCCCCCCCACCCTTGTGCTGGTACAGTCATCTATTGTCTAAAAACGAGAGTGAATGAAAGGTGTGGGGGGTCCCAAGGTGACAAAACTGGTGGTACGACTACCACTGGCTGCGGTTCAATCCCCCCCCCCTCCCTTCTCATACACCCTTTCGTTTGCAGAGATGATGGCTGCAGTTACTACCAGGCTTTGAAGGGAGTGGGAGACGAGTCAACAAACGAAATGCATCAAGGGCAGATTTGGGGTAGCTAGTACTGCTCACACGCTCATGGACCGGGAACCAGGTACCAGCCCAGCCTTCGCCCTAATCAACCAATTTTTTTCGTGCGACATTGTTTACAGTCACCGTGCGTCGGTGGAGGGCGGTGGTTCCCAACGTCACTGGCGGAGAGGCTAAGGGGGGGGGGGTCCAAACGCCCTCTCGCAAACGTTGTCGCTTGAAAACTTTAGAAGGCGTTCAACGAGCGTCCTCTATTTCTTCGAGAATCACTAAGGATGTATACTGTAGTTCGCTGCGGACGGTTGGGCGTGTCAGTGCGGCTGCGTTTGCAGGTGCTCAAACCGTTACTAACACCTTAATTTTTTTGTTTTTGAAAAAGGAGCAAGGTGACAATACGCATCATAACGTTCGTATTACTCGTTTTCTAGAAAAGCCGACTTTTGTCCGCATGCGCTCTTCCAAGAAGGGCAGAGAATGCGGCTCTAATAGGGTGAACCCACTCATACTGGCTTGACACCACCCAACGTCCGCCACGAGGAACCAAGTGTACTATTCTATCATTAAAAACGTTGAATAGTGAACATCATCTGTAGTGACTTCAGAGTCTACGATGGGAGAAGCAGAACACGTACTGTCGTGATTGCTAAAACTGGAGGTGAGGTAGGAGGTTTAAGCCTTGGGGCATTGTTCAGCAGTCTCCCCCAGCGTTTTTCCTGTAACGCAGCGGTTCGGCGAGAAAGCTTTTGGTACGTATCGACTGGCGGTTGGGCGAAAGGGTTTCGATAAAACTGCGATTCGCCAAACCGCGACGTTTCTCGCCTTCGCGAAACGTTAGCTCGACCGCCCTGGCGCTTCTTCGCCAGCGAAATCGATACGCATCTATTGCTTTTCGACCCACCGCCGAACCGCGGCGGTTCGGCGAAATAGCGGTTGGCGATTCTCCGACCGATGACCATTTTTCGCTTTTCTCCCAACCGCCGCTTCGTCAGGGCGCAGACTATGAACAGTGCTTTAGGCTGAAAACGACACGTTTCGATTTGACAGCCCAAAATGGCACCTATAGGTCAATCAGCTAGGAACATCGATTTGGGCGCGATGCCGCGACTCGGACATTTTGAAATACTTTCTCTAAAATCTCTAGGATGTGTGGAGACACATGAAGTCTATTATGCAGAGTTTGGAAAAAACGTGACCGGCATCGTACGCGAAGCCCCTAATCGCTGAGGATCCGACTAATACAATACCATGACTTTTAATTAGTCGTACATTGACTGGTCTTGTCTGTGACTCTTCGCAAAGGAACATACTACTGTGACTCTTCGCAAAGGAACATACTACACGTGCGGTGACGGTTCGTTTTGTTTCGTTACTTCCTTTTGGAAACAACAAAACGGGTGTCAACTGTTATTATTTGTTTACTGTTTTTTAGTTGCATTATATTGTATTTAGTACAAGTTGGGCAGTTTTGAACCTCACTATTAGAATTCTAATGCAGGCCACTTTATTTTATTGGCTTTTAAATTGCTTGACGTTCCACTTAGGTTTACTTCTGTTCTTTCTGTATCCTATTTTGCTTTATATGGCTCAATTGAACCTCGGGAAAGTAGGACGCTTACCGTTTTTCTCGATACTTGGAGAACAGATTGGTTTTTGCTAGTTTCTAATTATTGCATCGATTTGTTCTGAGAATTGTTCGGACTACAAACAACCCATGGTAATTTGTTCAGATAAAGTCAGTCCTCATGCCGTCTGCACGGGCTTGGCTTATTCTTTCGTTTATAAAACACTCAGATCCTTGAAACGTTTTAGCCGTAATGTCATTCGGTTGATATATAACCCACGGCTCAGTTTGATTCAGCATGCATAGGTTCAATTCATTTTTTTAAATTCACGCAATTCAAGAGGATTCCACAATAATAGCGTTGCATTGTATTCCACAAAAGCATTTTTTTGTCTCATAAACTGCTGTGAAAATTGTTCGAAATTCCATCTGAAGGGTACGCATTAAAATTCACTATAACACTTTAATTGTTGTGGAAGGTAATAATCAGGTGAATTTTCAGTACCGCCGTGTTCAGCCGTGTAGCGCCGTGTGCAGCCAGTTTAGGCTGCGTTTATGCTTTGCGTCAGCGTTCAGCAGCGTTTTCGCGGACAGTTTAGCAACAAGTCAAAAGTACCGCGAAATAATGCAGAATGCTGGTGGACGCCGGCATTCGCTAGATCGATTCCTATAATGTCCTAGTCTCTCGAGTCGCCTGGCGGACGTCTGTAGACGCTGGATGATCGACTTTACACTTTCCTAGTCGCTCGAGCTGGCGTACGCTCGAAACGCTGGTGGATGCTGAGGTAAAATGTGAATTCAGTCTCAGAAACATTCTGTTCCCTTTCCAAGGCAGCGCGATGCGTTGCCCCAGCCCGTCCATGGATATCAATTTTCCACATTTTCATACTTCAATTATGCTTAGAAATTGCGGCTCATTAGATGTCGCAAAGTATTTTCCGTTTTTGTTTCCTGTTCCGTAAGTGTTGTCTCATTAGAAGACAAAGCTAGAATTGCAAGCTATCACTCCCAGTACACTTTCAGCCGTAGAAAACCAATCATCGTCCCTTGACAATTCATATTTACCCCTTTCTCGCGTGGATATGAACCCTGCTTGCTTTGCGAATGAATTGCAAATTGCTCTTAGCTTCTGCAGCAGATATGCTTTTTGGGGCTTACTTATTTCGGAGACCATGCGGCGGCGAATCTGTGGCAGCGTTCAGACTTCGCGACGGCAGCGCTTCGGTCGCGCGTCCGACGCGATCGGTGCAGTCGAATGCAAGCGTATCGATCGCGTAGCAGAAGTCTTGAATACGCTGCCTAACCCCTCCCTCTCCCTGAGGGTCATGTTTAGCCAGAGCGCAGACCGCCCATAGTCTGCTGGCATTAGTCTGGTTCATCGCCTGTTATACATATCCTTTGGAAGAAATAACAAAGCTCTGGTCCTAAGAAGAACATGCTACATAGTGTTCGAACTTTCACATACTATACTTTTTTTTGCAATGCCGCGTTTCTGGCGTTCTTATCAATGCGAATTTCACCGTTAATTCCATTCATTCCTCAAGCTCTCCTTGGCTCTAAAACCGCACATATGAGAAGCGTCTTATCTGGGCAGCATAGTTGTTACGTCTATATATAGCTGTTTTTAAAACTGCTTAATGATTAACTACGGATCGTCGAATTCGCCGCATGTGAACCTCAAAATCAACTGGCTTTTTAGAAACGGTAACTATATAGCTGTATCCATGCATCTCAGACAGGCCCATTTGTATGCAAAACGAATTAGCCTCACGTTTCTTCCTCTGTCTGCCTCGTCCTACTACGATTCGTCTGATTTAAGGTGTTACTGTAAGGCGGATTTTCAAGGGATGAATAACTTCTGAGGCTGCTAGAGCCGCCCTCTTCCTTTGATGCTGCGGAAATTTCGCAAGCACACACATGCGTTCTGTCTCTCACTCCCTTTACCCTTGCTCTGTCAGTTCAAATCTTTAGTTGCGTTTTCAGATAGTTCGTCATGTAATGCAACTTCGGCGATATTGCGGGTATTAATCCAAGAAGTACGTAAGTGGCACCGCCCCCATGTCTTTGAAGCCAGAGTCGAAAGAAGCAGTTCAGTTTGCAAGCCGCTTTACTAATTTTCACTCAAAAAAAAAATATCATATGTAATCCGCTGCCGATATCTGAATGTTTGGATAACGGCAGCTGGCTGCAGAAAGAAGGTTTCAAAGAGACACTTCCCGCGATCAAGTGATTACCGAAATGCCTCTGTGCCTTTGGCATCGCTGTCCGCATCGCAAGCTAATACCACTTTCGGTCACTTCGAACGGCAAGCATAAGCGACATCTGCAGCCGACGCGTGAGCTTCTTTGTAACGCTGGCAGCCCCGCTACACTCCTGTAAGGACAACGACTACGCGCAATAGGCTACCAAAGTGTTGCCTGGCAGCGCCGGTGACAGATTCCTCTTGCCGGCAACTGTGCTGCATACGAATCCATCTGGTTGGTCTTGTTTCTGACCTTTGACAGATCTCACGTCTAAGGACCGCTCAACTGTAGCGTGTGTCTCTGTTCAGAAATATTCCGTCAACTTTTTTCCCGCTTACCTCCTTTCTGTGCTGAGTTATGGTAAACCAGTGGTTCCATACGATACGACCCTCGCCGATCCCGCCTCCCCCAACACCCTCTAGCCGACTCCCCGCGCGCAACTCTACGCCCTCTCGGTCACCCCCTCACCCGCCCCCGGAACTCTACTCCCTGACCGCCTCTGCCCCCCCACCCCCCACCTTCTTCCCTCCCCTAATCATCAGAATGCTGGGCAGCGTTCCCAGACTATCCCGCCGACGCGCCCACGCGCCGCTTGTCCGCGTTCGAGCCCCGCATCCCCTCGCGCCCTAGCCTACCACTATGCGTTGATCGGTCCGAGCCTGCGACTAGGTCGACCACAAGTCGCAGCATAGCTGTACTGGACTGTGTAACGCAACTGATCAGATCGCGCTCCTGTGCTAAAAAGGATTGCCGGGTGCTAATTACAGCCATATTCGCTGACTTCTTACTTGTCTGTCCTTTGGGCATTGTTCACAGTCTCCAGGCCTTGACGAAACGGCGGCTGGGAGAAAGCAATAAATAGTCATCCGATCGTAGAATCGCCCAAGCTCGCTCCATGCCGTCATGAATGCCGCTACGCGGTTGGCGAAAAGCAAGTAGATTGTTGTATCGATTTCGCTGATAACGGAAAAACGCCACCGCGAATGGAGCTAGCGTTTTGTCGAAGGCGAAAAACGTCGCGGTTTGGCGAAACGCCCGTCGATACGTACCAAAACCCTTTCGCCCAACCGCCAGTCGATATGTATCGAAAGCTTTTCGCCGAACCGCCGCGTTTCAGAGAAACGCTGGACCGCAGAGTGTGAACAATGCCTTAGGCTTTTAGGCTCTAGCTCCCTTTCGGTCTTTTATTATCTTTCTGTCAGTACTTTCCTCAATCCGTTTCTAACGTTCTGCGGGTTTTTATACTTTTTCTGTAACTTGATACACTCAATTTTCCAGATGGATGACCGTGTTGAGTGCGCGCGCTTCCTCTATTTCTAGGTGTTTTTTTCAGGTTAACTGTGGGAGCTAGAAGCTAAAAAGCAGGAGTCAGGCTATGAATTAGCATCGGTGCTATCGATTTTAGCACTGGAGGCCATTCACTCGCGCTACACAGTCGTACGCTTGCGCGAGCGACGCAATCGTACGCTCGAGCGATCGACGCAGTCGTACGCTAGCGCGATCGATCGCTCGAACGCGCGACCGAAGCGCCGCCGTCGCGAAGTCTGAACGATGCCTTATGTTTAGAGCGCAGACGACCAGAACTGGATACTCCCGCAGAGATGGCGTTGTCTCCTCCAATCCTGAGCCTTGAGATTAGAGGAAGGGATAGGAGGCGCTGGCGAGGGCCGTTCCTCAACGCGTAAGTGGTGACCGTACATACCTCTTGTTGCCCTTTTCATCTTCCTTATCTCTGTAAACTCGGCATATATCCATCTAACACTCACCTTTTTGTCACAATTCACCAGTTTTTCTCCTCGTTTTATTAAGATACAAATTTTTTGAAGGTTCTCATTCCATTTCCTTGTTTGAAATGACCACCATCTATCCAGCCTACAGCAATGGGGTATGAAAACTACTATCGTCATTTCTCATTCTGCCCTTATCTCCCCAATTTGAGAACTCATAGTGACAAAACAAAAGCATCGTACGTAAGATTGAGGCGGGACTCTTTTTGCTTTATTTCGCTTCCTGTGAGTGAGCTCTTATTCGTGGGCAAACTTTTACAACTTAGCTGAAAAACCTTTTCATTTGAGTCAATATTTCTACTGACTGTGATATTGATGTCCGCAATGAGCCAATCCACTAACACCTGTTCAGAAAACTCTGCACAATTCCCGGAGAGCTATCTTGTATTTCTACACTAGGAAGAGAAAGCAAGCGTGATGACCAAATGGCAGCTAAGAACCTGGGAAATGCGATAGATTCTCGATTGCCTTGAATCGCGCCGTCCTGCCTGACTTTATGGGCTCTCCATCGAGAAGGTTGTGACCGCCGTTGAGGAAAGTGATTTTGTTTGTTTGTTTGTGTGCTAGTTGACAATTTTAGGTTTTTTCCTGTTTCAAGTGGGCTATAAACACCTACCCCTGCCCAACCAGGGCACATCGTTGTTGGGGAATTTCCAATAGGGAGTCGTATTTGGGCTGGGAAAAATTTTATTTTTGACCAGTCGGATCGGCCGGCTTCGCCGGCCGATCCTCCTTCCGGGTGTGAAGTGGGTCCCTGTGAGAAGTTTTCCATGAGGGGAGGGCCAGTCGGATCGGCTTCGCCGGGCGAATGGTCGAAAAAAATAGTTTTGAGAATTACAGCACTTTACCGTTTCACTTCTTGTATATACCCCCCTAGAATTAGGCTCCCTGAAAATTGGATAATCCTATCGCAATCCCAGTTAGAATCCGTCCAGCAGAAGCAGTCATCAAAATTTTCTATGCTGCACACCGCTTAGGTTACCTTGCTTAGGCTCCCTGAAAATTGGCTAATCCTATCGCAATCCCAGTTAGAATCCGTCCAGCAGAAGCAGTTTTATGTAGTCTTCGGTTTTTGGGTGGTCAGACAGACGCACACACACAGACAACTTCTGGTTTATATATAAGAAGATATTTGATTTTTCTCGCTTCACGGACGTTGTAGAGGGGGGGGTCGTACTTGGTCATTGTTGGGAGGGGGGGTCGTATTTACGTTTTGGCGTTGTAGGAGTGGTGGTTGACTTTTGGTGATCCTGTTTCATGCGTACTATGTCCCCCGCCCCTTCCCCCCCCCCCTTCCCCGCTCGACGGCTCGATTCGATGAGTAGGAACAGAGAGCTGGAGGGGGGGGAGGGCGGTAGCAACCCCCTCCCAAAAAAAGGGGATCACACAGACTCGACTAAAATCCCCAACCAATGATGTGCCCTGTGCCCAACGCAGGGCGCATCGTTGTTGGAGATTCCCAACAGGGGGTCGTATTTGGCCGCTGGGAGAGGGGGGGGGTCGTAATTAGTCCTTCACTCAGTAACGAGCAGCGCAAAGGTGTCAGCATTTTATTTTTATTTTAGGGGGAATCGGACGGACTCGACCAAAATCCCCAAATAATGATCTGCCCTGGCCCAATACCCCCGTTGACGGCAGTTTTCTAGAGAAAAGTGAGGGAATTTCTAGCAAGAATTCCGGGAAAGTGGGAAAGCTGGGAATATCTAGGAAGATGGTAGGTAGGATTGGGATGGGAAGAGGGGTTGCACCGGAGAGGAAATCGTAAGGGGAGGTATTTGCAAAAATTTCCGCAATCTGCCCTGGCGATACGGCGAAACCACTCTATGAAGCATGCAACACACCACAAAGAAGCAATCTGAAAACAAGGTACTGTGCGGTCCGCTCCTGAGCATCTTGATGCTGGCTCGGTAACCCTCTCTGAGCTAAACCCTGGTGGCGGACTGTCGAACAAGCTCAGGAGGTATGATGTAGGGAGAAGGTTGGCGTGCTCGAGCAGCCAAACAGCTGGTCAAAAGGTTGAAGTGCTCCTAAGAACCTCTACTTGAGCCTTGTCTAGTCTAGTCTGATCTCAGCGAACCTACCAAAAACCTGGCTTTAATAAAATAAGACGAGCTTGTGTATGGCTTCATGTTCTCCTTTTTGGTTTTTAGTTTAGTTATCAGTTTGCCTTTTTCTTGCTAAAATAAGGAACTATTGGAAAATGGCGCAAATGTTTTTTGAACTGGGGTTACTCGTAAAGTCAACTGATTACTTCTTCGAATGGTCGTTTAATGATAATGTCATTATCTGAAGTTCACATTATTGATATTTTCTTATACTGACCTGGGGTGAACATCGAAACCCAGCAAGAGCGTGCGCGGACCATCGGGCGAGGGTAGAGGGGCGGGGACTAGAGCCAGCGTATTACGGTCCCGCCCCGCGCGATACTTCGCTAGATGGAAGTGAACGCAGCAGCAGCAGCACTTCTGCTGCTCCTTGCCCTTTCAAATTTCATTTCATTTCTCGTTTTCATCGCTTTTACGCTTTAGTGGAAATTTGAGTTCCATTCATTGCACTTTCAGGTGTCGTTTTATGCCTTGCTGAGTCGAATCTCCCGAGCAATTCTCGCGGAATTCGGTTACTACTGTTTTTACTATGTATTCCCTGGTCACACTTTTCTTAATTTTCAACATTCACGCTGGATGGATATTCGCTGAAGAACATACCATATACTGGAACGTTTCAAATGTCGAGTACGTGTTGTTCTATTCAGTTTTACTTTGTTATATTCGGCTCATTTAACCGTGTCGTTCGAGTTAGCTTGAGGATGCCCCATTTGCTTTGCTTGTGCTGAACCCCGTAATAGCTCTTGGATATTGGATTCGAGAAGATTCCCATTACTTCTCTCATGCAGTCGGGGGCTCTACGAAGTAGTTTGCTCCGACTCTACTACTTCAAATTGCTAGGTGGTCAAGTAGGAATGCTATGAAATGAACACGGTATCGTTGGTCATCACTATTTCCGGGGTCTGATTTGGTCAGCGCGTCGGAAATGGCTCAACAATCACCGACCGATGCCATAATAAGGATTAACGAGTGTTGCGTATTTGCATATTGCTTAAAGAGCTTCTGTCAACTTGAGGAGTAGTGCATATGAAAGTGAACTTCGTTGGAATTCTGTTTCTGTTTCTTTTCCTTTTTACAGTTCAGCTACGGGAGGGGGTGTTTTGCACTTTCGCTACTTCCCACTGACTTGTCGCGCCATCAAGTGGAGACTTGTGAAATCTTGTGAAGACACGAAATGATGCCAGCAAAGGTTTGTAGAAATTACGGGAGGCGGTAGTTTGGAGATCACACCGCCGCTGACACTCCATAGCAGGTAATTGTACGGGTCTTATAAGTCGGACAACTCGTCCGAATCACTAAACTTTAAGGGTTTCATAACTTACAGCCTATCTAAAGCCATTTGTTGAGCATGCTTTTCAAGCACGTTGTCAACCACTGATTTCTTGAGGAAAAGGACCAATTGAAAGCATGGGACGAGTTGTCTCACCCAGGAGACGGTTGGCGCGACGTGTTTTGACACGTCGATGGCAGAGTAATCGTGACAAGCATGCAGAAACTGCTTGTTAACTCTTGTAGAACCTGTCAACTGTTGTAAAGCAATAAAATACCATACCAGTACTACTTACCGTGGCTCGACGACCTTACTCCAGCTTCACAAGAGTTAACAGGTTTCACCAGAGTGAGACATGTAAACCGGAACTAATAAAGCAGCGAAAGTGCGAAATGCTCCCCGTCGACGAATTGTGCTCGCTCAGCTTTTAACGAGAGTGCGCTGCGCTCATCATAGTTACTTGGATAAGTTCAGTTCTTTTGAATCAAAACGGCTGCAAACATTGTGTGGAGTTCGCAAGAGGTATGCTGCTTGGCTGGCGTGGGAATTCGTTAGTTTTCCAGTTCGATTGCTATCTCCGTGAGATTTCTCCGTGGTTGTTTTTTCCATGATGTACGGGAATTGCAAAACATCTGTGAGATCGCCAACGGGAAGTGTTTGTGTCGATGAGGTGATTTGAGGCTGAAATACAATTACGGTGATTTATTATCAATCGCGACGTGCTAGTGCCATCGGACATGAGTTACGTGCGACTCCGTTCAGGTATCTCCTGATTGTTCTTAGATCGAGCAGATAAGATGCGCAATTGATACCCAAGGGTCACTGAAGTGTTCGCAAATTTATTACTGTTAGTAGGTTCAGTTACTGTATAACTTTTGGAAATGATATTGAGGCGCAGTTCGGCAACGAGGGAGGGGGAGGGTGCTCTTTCGCTGCTTCACATCGCCGTGTTGAGCCATCATGTGGTGACCTGAAAAATCCTGCGAAGTCACGAAATGATAGCAGCCAAAGTTTGACTTGTCAGTTCTAGTTTACAATACCTGTAAAACAATAAACAAAACCGCTGGAGAGAGAGAACTTGGAAAAGTCCCCCCCACCCCGCCGTCGATAGGCGGCTGATATTGAGAAAGCACAGCTCATTGTTTTCTCGGTTGGTTTTATTCATTCGAGCGCAGTTCAACTCGTGATGGAAGGAGGGTGGAGGGAGGTGGCAGCATTGAATTTATTCCAGTCGAACTTGCTCGCTTATTTTGTGAAAACCTGGCAAGCTCTCGTTAAAGCTTTTGAGAATGATACGGGTATTATCTTCAAACCTTTTTTTCCTCTAATTTTCACGACATTTAGTGCAGCAGGACGCGAAAAAAGAACTGTGAGCTGCGGGAATCAGGACTTCTGCCCCGAACAAGGGAACGAACTTTGATGTGGGTAAAGCAATTTATGCACGAAGTGGTTTGAAAATGAGACTCCGTAACATTTCGTTGCTTCACATGAGTCCACAGGGCGCAGTTGGGCGACGGGGGGGATTGCATTTCGCTGCTCCCCGTTGTCGTACTCATTGCTTCACAAGAGTTCGCAGGTAGTTTTTACAAACTTTGACTGTTAACACTTCATGGCTTCACCAGATTTCAAAATCTCCACCTGGTGGCTCCACACGACTGAAAGCAGCAAAACTGCGAAATGCCTCTTTCCCCACCTTCCACTCAAACCTGGTTGCGTTTTCCTTTGTGCAGAGTTCTGTTCCAGTAGCATTATTCTGATCGATGAGTGGTTGCTCCCAACGAAGGCGTGACCTATGAGTTTGAGCACCTCGCCCTTCCAAAGCTGTTGTTTACTTTAGACACTTCCCCGATGCGTGAAAATGCCCCCTTCATTAGGCTCAGCTCGCGACAGAATTTGGAAATTATAAATGTTCGTTCCAGTTCCCTCCCCAATTTCCCTCAAAATTTCCTTGAAGACTTGGAAGATTAGGATCCATACAGTGGTTTTGTCCTCTTTTCCTGGTACAATTCCTAATTGTTGGTATTAGTGCGCGAATCGGTCACCCCTCGATTTGCTATGCGAATTTGGTGGTTGGTAGGTGGGTGTAGTACATTCCCATTTTCCTCTCTCTCTCTCTTTCCTCTCTCTCTCATCTTGAACGAATAGATGTTGATTTAAAAACCCTTGGGAATAAGGCTACAGAGTGGAAATATGATTACGTGACGATGTCTAGATGGATAGAATGCGCTTGAGGCAGTGCGAAACGAATTCTTAATAAACATGCCTCATGTGGTTCGCTCTGAATTTGCCGCCGTCCTTGGTATAATAAGTGGGAGAACGCAAGGTACATTATCGTTGAGGAGTTCTTATTAAGGGCAGGGGTCATTTATGGGTTGTGTAGGTATCCGTGGAAATGGGCGTGTAGATGTGAATTTTGAGGAAAGATAAGAGCTGTAGTATTTCTCCTGGTCCTGATTGTGCTGATACCCCCCCCCCTCTCCCTCCTTTCCCTGTCATCTTCTTCCTCCCCTCTTTTGGAGCGTTTTCCTCTTCTTTTTTTCCCAACAGTGAAGAAGACGATGAAGAGTAATGGAATGCATGGGGGGATGAGGGGTGGTCATGAGGCAAGTTTCCCCTTCGCGCACTGGGACCACCCTACGCTCTGGAATGGCACTGATATCCTTATGTGAAATGAATGGGACAGATGCAGTTAGTACTGGGCACCCTAGAACTATTCGTACTCAGAAAATTCAGAATTTTGCTGCTGTATTTTCACGAAAGGGGTAATTTGGAGCTCTCATCACAAATACGACATTACTTTTCGGCGCTGGCGCCATTTGGCGCCACCACCGTTTGTCACCAAAATCTATGAAAATGCATATGGAGGGGGGGGGGTAATTGAGATCTCGATCACGATTATCACCTTTGTTTAGGCCCTGGCGCCATTTAGCTTTCTGCTAAGGTTGAGGCTGAAGAGTGGTCCTCTTCTGCCTTAGCTGAGGAAGAAGTCACCGTCTCAAAGCGCGCAGACAAGAGCAGCAAGCTGCGCTATCACGTAACCTCCTTTCCTCATCTCTAACTCCACAGGCACCCTTTCCATGTTCAGGAGGACAAACTACCTCCTACGACTACAAGCGAATTTTGTGATCTAGGATATTTTGGCGCCGGCACGTATGGCGCAGGCGTCAGGCAGTCCCAGGCCAAGCGGATTTGACATTCGTGTCCAAGAGGTCCCCGTAAGCAGATTTTCGGCCAAATCCGCCCTCAAAAAAGGAGTCGGTGAAAAGCTGGCCTGAATTCGGAACTGGGCAGGAATACTTCAATAGTGCCAGTTTGTAGGTGACATTTACGTACGGCAGTATTGCGATTATCATTATGTATACCACTCTGTAATGAATAGATCTGATGTGGCGGCGATGGCGGTCTCTATAAGGCGAAGGGTTGCGTTAGTGGGAGTAAACAGATGTCTTTGTTAGTTGGAGCTTTGTGATGGTAATGAGCACAAAGCTCGTCACATACCATCTGTGTGAGCGAGTTATGATGGAGGCATGCGATAAGTTGGCTTTGCTTTCTGACCAGAAGATTTACAGCCGTCGTTCGACCGATCGCACCTTTTGGATGCCGCCATCGCTTTTGTGCCCGACGAGGGTCAAACCTGGACGATCATCCGTGACGCGGTCTTCTCATATATTATTGCGGGAGACACTTTCTGATTCGATTTCCTACCCAATTATAATGTGTACTAAAACGCTTTGGCCGCCCAGGCCCTCGCTGAGCTTTTTATAGCTATAATGAGCTCGAAAACGGCCTGTTGGATACCAATCTGGCTGTTGAGGATTATGCAAGCTGACAGCTCATACACCATATGTGAGATTAACGCATCCAGTCGTCATCGATGGTGGAGAGAATCCTCGTGATAGGAATCTGTGAGGGAAAAGGCCGAGTGAATTTTCCTAATTTGAGGGAAAAGGAGGATGGCAGATGCGTGCTGGTGATTCCACTCGTCTTAACTTGGAGAGGCTCCTGCTTACTAAACTGCAGGCCAATCCATTTGCATTGCATTAGGAATACCGGCCTGCCCTCATCGGATCACTGCCAATCTTTACGGGAGGGTTGCTTTCAATGGTGCCCGGGAACCTCGTTTGCATTACATTTACATATGGTCTAACATCATATGCATGACTTATTTGTCCTGAAAAGTATTGCCTGTTTGAAAAATCGTCGAAAACTAAGCTGTCCGTTGCGTTGCAACGGATTGGTTTTACTGGGAATTATTGTTTGGGGACGGGAAAAATGGAGTCCCATTGAATCCAGTCAGGTGCGTTCCCTTGCCCTACTATGCTTCCCTGTGAACCTGCTCGCTTTCCCTTGTCAGGTTTGACCTTACAATGGGCATGGCTGTGACTCTCATATTCCTCCTCCAGGATCTGAAACTAAGGCCGCAGCTGCATTAGATGTGTGGTGTGGGTACAGTGTGACTGCCATTTTAGTGCTCGAAAGTGGTAATGAACGAGCTTGTAATCACGTAAATCGCGCCGGAGTATACGACGGTGCCACTCTTTCGAGGGAAATCCGCTCTTATAAGGGCATGGCTAGGCGGTTGTTGTTGACCCCGAAAGGTGCGTAATTGCGCGCACCTTGGCTTGTTTTCTGGCTAAATATGTCTTTCTGTGCTCCATAATGGATGGGTGTCATATTGCAGCCTTTATGGAAGACTGCGACCAAAGCAGTAGATTAGGAGGTGGGTTTGATCCGAATGCGTGGAAGGCGGTTTGACAGGCCTTTGTCACCATGTTTGGTTGGTGACCATCCGATCCCGGTGTTTGGACAGAAACAGCAGCAGCAGCGGCAGCAGTCAGACGAGACAACAATGTAAGAGGGATCTAGTGGTCATTTGCAACTTGGGACTGCTCATGTTTTGGTGCAATAAGAAATCCCAGTGTCAACTACTATGCTAGTCAAAGAGGAGGCCTTTCTTTGTACGAGGCAGTGTTTAGCCCACAAAGATTACAACTTGAAGGGGGCAGCGAAAATGGGAGATTGCTCTCACCAGAGATGTCCGCCAACTCACCATGGAACACTGAATGGAGACCTGGGTAGATCGATAGAGTCTATAAGGTTATTTACAAGTATGGATAGCAAAACTTCAACCTGCATTTCACAAGCAACTTATGAGCAGGTAAAGTTTGTAATGGTGCAGTAGCATGGAGGCTCGGTGGTGAGCTGTGAAGCAAGCGAGTACACATACGCAATCGAAAGTCATCGAATGCGGCAACCTGTACCAGCTGAACCACCACGACTCAATTCGACGTATTCAGTACCTCGCTTATGCTCCACAGCTCACCACCAAGCCCCACCCTACTGCACCATTACAAACTTTACCTGCTCATAAGTTGCTTGTGAAATGCAGGTTGCAGTTTTGCTATCTATATTTGTAAATAACCTTATAGACTCTATCGATCTACCCAGGTCTCCATTCAAAGTTCCATGGTAAGTTGCGGACTTCCCTGGTGTGCTTCTTGCGTACTATCAGAATCATTTTGGCCCTGTTGCAATTTGCTAATAGCCCAATCAATCGGATGCGATAGACGACAGCAATGAAAGGATTAGGTAAGGACAAATCGTGGGAAAACGAAGAGTGCGCTAGTCAACGTTGCGCCACTTAATAATTATCCCTTAGGCGTGCCAGATCTTAGCTGATGATTAAATTGGTGTCGTGTGAACAAGCCACCACGTTTCCATATCCAGGGCAACCATCAGTTGCGGTCCGGATATGTCATGCACTGTCAGAGTGCCAATCATTTTTCGCTGTCTGCCAGTACTGTCACCCGGATGCGCGTAAGACTTGTCAGATCAGTTCTCGAGTGCGAGATGATTTGAGCGATATAGTGAGATGTGCGCTAATTTTTCTTGATATGTTGTATAGTAGAGGAACTCCTATGCAACATTACAGCCTAGCGTGGCCCTGTAATTTGAGATGGGTATTCCTCCAATAAAGCCAGGCCTCCGATGTTACGCAATGGGCTGTTGGGGCGCTCTTGAGTGCTTCATGAATGCATGAGGTCAGGAATGATCTTGCTGTGTTAGAAATCGGCCAAGGTATAGGTTGGTGGGAGAGTTCTGTCACTTTTGACGTTGAAATTCAGAGAAGTATATGGTCAACTAGGTGTCTAGGCAGGGTGCCAATAGCTTCTACGCAAAATGCAAGCGGTCAACCCATATTGGTCTTCTTCTCTGCGGGTGATGGGGCGTGTTAAAGGGGGATGGGATTGGCACGGCGTCAGCCCGTTTTTTTTTCTTCCAGCAAGCGAGAAGTCTACACATCGTTCGTATTGGCCGTTTTCTACCAATCGCTTGACAGCCTTAATAGCTGGTGGGGAGGGCTGGCGACGCGCCAAATTTAGCCTCACTGGCACACTTTGTCGTCCGCAGTGAACAAGACTGTAGCTGGACTTTGACATGAGCTCGTTTTGCAAGCTTTTCTCGTCCACATAACGGGTTTGATCGAAAACAACTAACCGTAGGAAAGAGTAATGTGTGGGCTATATTGGGGCTAAGAAAGAGCCATCCAGCCGAGCTGCGGTTTCACCTTTTCGCAAGGTGCTGTCTGGCCCAGTCAAGTTGAAGCAGACTGTGCGAGCAAATCTTCCTCCGGTCTTCCCGCTTTGCAGTTTCAGTACCGCAAAAAATGTCCAGTCTTTGGAGGGATGGTCCTTGTACGCCCCTTCTTCAGTTTGGCCCCGGCAGCTTCTGAACCTCAGCCCGAGTGGTGGAAAATCTCACAAT
>MU914460.1:2438-22100 GCA_036418165.1 Cooperia oncophora
TGTTGCAACGCGCAAAAGCCTTTTATTAGGTTGTCCGGAAAGTTCTCAGCGTTTTGTGCACCTATTTTTTGTACATTCACTGCTGATTAAAAAACTCATTCTGCCTTGCTTCTCAGTAGCACATCCTGTAGAGAATTTCTTGCGCTATCTGATGGTGTAATTGCCGTTTTTCACATTGCTTGACAAACCCCTTTTTCAAGATTTTTTCAAGCATGTGAAAAGAGCACTTTGGACGATTTTTTTCTTCGACTATAAATTGGGGCAATCCGCAATCGAAACAGCTCAACAAATTAACCAGGTGTGGGGGCCCAATAGTGCTAGAGAAAGCACTGTGCGGCAATGGCTCAACAAATTTCGTTCTGGAGATTTCAGCCTTGAAGATGAACCTCATAGCGGTCGACCTAAAGCAATATCTGACGAGGATTTTAGGGGATTTTGGAGGCTGACCCATCCCAAACAGTTCGAGAGATTGCAGAAAAGCTAGGCGTTGGCAAATCCACTGTTGCAGATGGTCTGGAACGCATTGGGAAGGTGAAAAACTCGACAATTGGGTGCCCCACAATCGGAGTGACCGGCAGGAATCGGCACGTCTCGAGGTTCCTTCTGCATTGCTTTTGCGCAGCAGAAACGACCTGTTTTTGGACCAAATTGTCACCTGTGATGAAAAATGGGTCATGTATGATAACAGGAGACGTTCCGGACAGTGGTTGGATTTCGACGAACCCGAGGTAATTTTCAAAGCCGAACCCTCACGAAAAAAAGATTCTGGTCACGGCTGGTCATCGGCTGGTGTGATCCACTATAACTTTTTATCACCAGGCCAAACCATCACAGCAGAACCCTACTGTGAAGGAATCGACGAAATGTACCGAATTTTGTCAGATGCAGCCAACACTTATCAAAAGAAAGGGTCGATTCCTTTGCATGACAACGCCCGCCCACACGTTTCACAAATCACTATCCATAAATTGAACGAATTGGGGTTGAAGTTCTACCTCAACGCCATATTCTTCAGACCTTTCGCCAATCGACTATCACCGTGTGTCTAACATTTTTCAGGAACTTCCTTGCTGGGAAATACTTCATCAAACAGGACCAGGCAAAAAAAGCCTTCGTGGATTTCGTGAATTTTCGACCACCCAGTTTTTTACTTTGATGGGATTTCTCGACTGCTGTCACATTGGCAAAAGTGTGCTGATTCGAATGGTGCCTATTTCGATTAAATCCGATGAGTATTAAAAAAGTTACGATCGTTTAAAGTGAAACACCCAAAACGCTGAGAACTTTCCGGACAACCTAATAATTCATACATTGAGTCTTGCCTAACCCCAAAAACAGATTTGAGCTTAGTTTTCAAGGAGCGCATATTAGTGGAAGCGTGACTGCCAAGGACCGGATCGAACTATTGGGTTCCCTGGTGAGATAGCCTCCCAGAATTAGGTGTGCAGGTGAGATTCGATCACTAAGAAGAGACAACAAGATGGATTTCGAACCTTGGAAGTGCGAATGGCTTACGTCCTTCTTGAGCGTGGCATCGACTTACGTTTTTAATCAAAGATATTACCGCTCGTATGAGACAATTGCGAATCATGGTCTTTTGGAGCACAACAATAGGAGGGACAGTTTTGCCTAATAAAATTGCAAAAAGATCTCATAAACAACGCATCACACGTCCGTCATTCATATGAATTACGTAGCCATCAGCTCCTCCACATCTATGAGCAGTGGAGTGTAATCACCACGAAAGGTCCTGCTGCTGGAAATTTCGCAAAACACGACGACGAACCTTATCAAAGAGCCTCCTGTAATAAGACCCCCTCACCGCCCTCCCCCTCACATGTCTTCCACGCAAATCGCCCAAACTCTGGATACTTTCAGCAGCTTTTTTCTTCAGAATCTTCGCTTTCGCCCCAATAAATTGCTGACAAAGTGAATTGGAAGTTAATTAAAAAAAAAAAGCGCGCACTGTGGAAGGAGGAAAACCCGAGAAAAGTCAATAATCCATAAAATCCCTGCTGAGCAATACGCTCATTCCTCACCGCGCACCAAATGCCGACCCTTCGCTGGAAGTCCCGACCGATGGACGTGCTCGTGGCTGAATTACTCAGTGACGTAAAGTGCGGATGCGCACGCGTGAATAGGCTTCGCTATGCTCTTCAGGTTACTATGCGTTGAACGGAAAACTTTGCACTCCTAAAAAAAGTGAAACAAATCTTTTAGCTTGCGAAATAGCGAAGAAGAAGAACAAATTAGCCCTAGTTAAGACGGGGGAAGGGAATGTAAGAAGCACCCAGATTGGCAGGAAAATCAGTGAAAAAACGTAAAAAGCCGTTTAATAACTGAAATACATTAGAAAGCGTGGCGCGTGGGCAGTGATCCGAATGGGTTATCCCGAGGTTGCACTGCAGAGAGAGATTTGCACTGTCACATTCGCCTCTCTTAAGCTTGTGAATCGTTAAGCGCTAAGAAATATGAATGAGGTTTCTTTCCAGGAAATATCTTTTTCCTAGAAGACAAATGTGGATAGAAACTCGTTTAAAGCACCATAAAACAACACTATAGAACCTGCAGTTTATGGAATCACTGAAAGCTTTTTCTTTTCCTCAGCCTTCTAGGAAGCCCATTAAGGAGGTCTGCTGTAGATTATATGCACATCCCAAGATGGTATTATCCGTGAAATTTATACACTACTTTGTGTTGGTACCGTCAGAAGTAACAGTGGTGGAAAGCTGAAGATCATTGAGAATTTCCCAAATAATGCCCACTTAACTTTCTGAATGGATGAGCAGGCGAAGGAGAGAGACATCAGGTGCACAGGCGAGGGACCAGATAACCGCGGACGAGATAGCATGCAGTTGCACATAAGGTAAAAGTATCTACAATCTTGTTCGCTTATGCCAGAGCGGGCGGGCGTGTAGGGATGATCTAGGTTTGACAAAGTGCAGCTCTTTCCACACCATGGTTGTCGCTCGCTCGCTTTAACAATTGGTGGAGAACGAGCTGGCAGCTTCGCCAAACTTCAAACTCCAGAGAACAAGTTGAATGTTGACGGTGGGGCACAAACTGAAGAAGGAGCGGTCATGCTCAGGTCATGAGCCCCTGGGGTGTGTATAAACCACTTCTTTAAAGGAAGGAAGTAGTTGCACTATGTGTGGCTGCGCTTTTTTTAACCTCGCATCTGGAAACTAAACAGACAGCCAGACACCAAAATTTGTTCTTATTCTTACAGGCTATATCAGAGGACAAAAGGCAGGCCAGTGATACTAGAGCGGCGATGGCTGAAAGGATCTGGGCGAAAGAGAAGAGAGACGTATGTAAAGCGAGGGGAGTGGGCTCGGCTACGAATTACTTGAGCCTAAGAAGTCGATACTAAAAAGAAGATAATGTGCGCATGCGTATGCTGTCCGGGAAAGTGCTCTATACTGCAGAGCTCCACTGAGCAGGAGCAAGAACCGGAGAGGAAACTCGCATCTCATTAAATTAATGCGGTCATATGCCCTAGCTCCTTTGAAGAGATGACTTTTCTATAAGGTGTTCTGGGTGCACTTCAAGCGAAAATGTTTGAAACGGTCCGATCTTACAGTTAGTCGCAAGGTTTTGATCCCTATGGAAAGTGAGGCCACACAAATAGTATTCTAAGGTGAACACACAGGTAGTATTCGTTGTCTTATTAGTAAGAGAACCGCCCAGATGTTCCAGTACGCTCCCCCTGCGCTTCATTTTTTTAGAAAGTGCTGCGACACTTTAAATTTCTAGAAAGTCAACTGTCATTTGGATTTAACTTTACTTGATAGTCAGAACTTCACTGAGAAAAAAAAATCCAATGTTCCGAGAGAATGGCAATAATGACCACTCTCTCTGAGAATCATAGAAAAGATTCAGCGATTTGGGCTCTCAAAATCCCAGTCGACCGCCTTATTTTCCAGACACAAGAGTAATCTGCGCAAATTCGCTATTAAATACCAAATAGGCTCATAAACGCTGTCGTGTGCAGCCATCCGAGAATCGAAGCAGGTTACGCAGATGAGGTACCGCCACAGCCACTCCTCTCGTCCCTTCTTTTCCTTGGGGCAGCTCGAAAAATACTTCCATCGCTCACGCGGCAACATAGGCAACCTGTCAAATTTCTGATGCATTATTCTCCCCGTTAAGGCTTTCTGCTGTTGCAAACCTCGTCGGGGATCGCTATTTCTTGCATATGCTGCTGGGGAAAGTCCTATTCATTTGTGCACTCCTTCGTACTTATTTTTCGCGATCGAGAGGCCGCCCACACAAAAAGTATGCCTATAGCTTTACCGTACTTATAATACACTTATCCCAGGGATTACAAATATCGTCTACTGCTTTGCAAAAGAAGGTTTGCGGATGATGTTACGCGTTTTTTCGAGCAGAACTGAAGTTCGGAGGAAGTACGATGAGTCATGCAGCCCTTCATACTCACCAGCAGCGCGCAATGATTTGATGCAAAATCGCGTTATAATACGCTCAAACAGCCTACTAGAAGTGAGAAGGCCATAGACACCTTTTTCTGGAGGGGGTCGGGCTGGCCGCACAACTTCACGTGGGCTCGACCCTGATGGACAAGTACAAGTTTTACAGTTCAGGCAGAGTGGGCGCGAGAGCTCATGGTTGACAGAGTCCGCCAAGCGCCGGTGTCTACTTGTCGTTGATTTTGTTGTCTCTCCCTTATATTGAGATCGCTGAAACCCCGCAATGTTTCAGTGTGTTACGCACTTGGATCGAAACAATGTATACGGAGCCGATCCAGTCTGTCTGAGTGAAAAAAAAATTTGAGCTTGAATGATGAAGGCAACTTGAAGCGAAAACTTCAACTAGGGACTGCATGCTGAGCACAAATCCGGCTCTCATTTTTTGCTGGTTTAGTCACCGTTATCGAGTCTTAGAATCGTGGTATTGAAAGTGAAGAACGACTAGTTTCAAACCCATGACACTGCTTTCTTGATCTCTGGGCTCCCTTCCCTGCAGAGTGACACACCTTAAAATTAGAACGATGTTCCCTCTCCAAAATCTCAGTAAGACTAAGCCGAATTTCGCAATTTTGCATTTTGCAGAGCATTCGTTCTGCGCTTATTCCAGCTTCAAACAGAACTCTCGTCCTCAAATAAAGTTCTGCTAGTGAGCCCACAGACACCTCGCCTCTTTCATTGCACTGAGTTTTCCTTTCACTTTTTTTCTTTCTTGCTATTTTTTTGTCATTACAAGTTTTATCTACCCTGCCGAAGCAAGCCCCTGCCCCTTAGTTGCCACTACTTAATTCTACTCTTTTTGAACATTCAAATGATTCTTGATTTGTTATGTTGGTTCTGATGTTTCATGTTGGTTCAACATGCTCCCAGCGGGCATGTAAAAAATAAATAAACGATTTGATACCCCAGTAAATCATCCACAGCGACGGAGAGATTCTTTTCAACTCGCCCACATGGACTTCCAGAGCAATAAAGTTCGAAGTCGAGAAGAGTGTTGGTGTCGGAGATGATCAGATCTTTCCAATATTACCGTAAAAAAACTGTAACTACGGCAGTAAGAGAGAATATATGCTGCGTCGCTCTCGCTAATACTGACGTGTCTCTGGAAGTTTCTGAAATTATTGCACTTCTTCTTCGTGACCAAATAGGGCAATCCTTCCCAAGCAACCTTCGTGTAATATTAGGGTGTCCGGAAAGTTTTGAGAAATTTCAACTAGCTCATTTAATACCTATCAACAACAGTAAGAGATGGGACTTCATACTTACAATAGACAGTGCCTATCCCATTCTCCTTACCTTTTCGGGATTGCTGTGAGTGGGAGTGTTAGAATGAAGTGAGCATCGAGCATATAGGGGCATACGCAAGACCTCAATGAAACTTCCACGTAAGAGACCGATTGATTATTGCTATAGATGGTTCTGAAGCGGCTTTTTTTATCCATTTTAGTTTTTAGTTCGTTAGTTTTTTATCCATCGGTGACAGTTTCTCATTCCCGATTTAATCGATAGAGGAGCCAGAACGGTGAAGATGAAGTGAAAGGTATTGCGAGTCGTATGCCGTTCGCGACATTTTCCGAGTAATGTGTAATCATACCAACCATGGGGAATAACATAACCAACTAGCATCGAGATTGATCTACAAACATTTCTCTTTCTCATAGCATTTGATATAAGCCTTTATGTTTGGCCCATTCGCTGACTAACACTCTTCAAAATAAATGAGTGAAATTTTCTCAAAACTTTCCGGACAACCTAATATTCAACCATAGTGCGCCTTCGATAGACTATCTCAACTTTCCGTGGTCCCTTAAGCAGTAATACTAAGTCGCTGACCAAGACCGCCATACTCATGCTTCACGTGATCATTGCCATTTCCTGGGATCGACCATATGTAGTTAGCGGTAAATATCCACGCAGTTTCCTCTTCTGGTCTTTTTTTGGAGTCTTGTGCCGAAATCCAGACACCTTCCAATTTTGTTGGCGCAATCTCGGGCTCCTGCATCAGGACAGACAGTGGCCATTGCACCTCGAGGTTCCCATGGTGATGAACACGGATGGATTCACGACGACAACTGGGTATGTAACCTTCACAACCCTTTCTAGTGCTATTGTATCAGTACACACTGGGTACTGTTCGCACCCTCCTCGCATAAACTCGTCCCGCTACCATAGTGATCACTTCCTGGCCTACACATTCAAACACGTGTGCAGCAAGCAGGCAACTACACTCCGTACGGAGGTGTCGATATTTAAGGAAACATGGAAGCGATCTGCTAATAAATCGACAGATTATTGAGGAATGCCGCAGGACGTTCGGAATTTCTGGAGAGCATCTTTTCAACCTCTTCTTGCAAGCCACAGCTTTGCAAGCCCGCTCAAATCTAATAGTCCACTTTTTTTGCGAAAAACAAGAGCAGTGCGAAGGAAACTTCCTTGAAGGGTCTTCTGCGGGTTATTGCAATGGCCTAAATGCTCTCATTTGTGACCCTGGACATAGAACAGGGTTTTTGGTGGTAGTGAGCGCTTCCTTATCCAACACAATATGATGAAAAGGCACGGCTCCTGATCGCGAACCTTCTTGCTAACGAGCACTTCCGCTTAGTCTTGCTGAATGGTGCCAGACGCGCTGAACAGAGATATTTTCTTTACAAGTTGTCTTCAATATCTGTCTTCTATTTTGCCCCCACTTACGATTAATGTGCCCTAGTTCTAATTTGATATTAGATTCTTTGTGGTCGATAGTAGGCGGAATTGCCTGTACACAACTGAACCCCGTCAGCAAGAGCGCACCCCCCCCCTTAGCCTTCGGGAACAAGTCTTCTACATTATTTTGCATAGAGGCATTCAGACAGATTTGCTATCTACTTGGAGGAAAAAAAACTCAACCACAAACGCACTTACTTCAAGTGTTGAAATGACGGCAGATAAGCAACAAACGGTGGAAGTGTCGAACAATTCAGAAGGCTATGGTGAGGAGAAGCTCAACTTAGGGAATGGGTGAAGGCGAGTTGATTGGTCTGGGGTGAGGTTGGACAGGGAAGACAAGACAAACGAGCTCAAATTAGCAGGCAGAATCATGCCGACGGAACATGGCTGGATTATGTAATGTGGGTTTCAACCGGCTCCTTATTAGGTTCTTCAAAGTGCAGCGTGGCAGTTTTACGGCTTCTTGTCACAGACTTCTGAAGACACGGCTACAATTATCGACACTCCTAATTTGAGGCAGAAGCTATGCGGCAGACCCGATAACGATAAGGTAGAATGCGCCCCTCGAAAAAGATCTCGCAACTCCCCGTTGGGATCTATATTTCGCATTCCCCCTCGGACAGGCACGCCATCTTTGTGATCATCACAACAGGGGGGTCGTATTTGCCCGCGATAAAGGGGGGGGGTCGTAAACGCATGGCCCATGTTGAAGTGGAGAGAGCGGTGATACACGGTACAAGTAAAAAGAAGCTCAAAAGGGACGATGTAGATGACAATAAATAGAACTAGGCACTATCGAACTATTCCTAGGCCAAAAAACTAAAAAAAATATTGCTGAAACTTTTTCCTCCTTCCTCACAAAAAAACTTCAAGACACTTCGCCCACCAACCCTCCTCATCTGGTCTAGATAAATCCCAATCCACTAATCCGCAAAATCTAGAAAAATCCATTGCAAAAGCTACCTATGAAACCGTAGAAATTGAATCCTGAGCAATTTCCTCACAACAAAATCAAACTCAACAAAACAATATCAAATCAACAAACAACAAAAGTAATTCACAATAAAAGGATAAGAAAAAACTCACCGCTCAGCTGGGAACCGGAACTATGGATTACTTTTGAATTTTGGCTGTTCGCGGTCAGCGCGCTCATACAAGCGCATTGGTGCGCGCTATTTTACGGTTTGGAGCCAATTTCAAGCCAAACACGTGAAAAGTACCCCTCATTTGAACACCCATAACTTCGTTGAAAGTGAAGCTATCGGAGAGGGGTAAGTGGGAATGAGTAGAGCTAGGTTGGCTCTTATCACCTGAATTGAGCGATTTCAAAAACGTTCCGATTCCAGAGATTTTCCCCGTTGTGATCATCTTTGTGATCCGTCTGTGATCATTTTTGCGAACCGCGAGTCGCTACGCTTTGGACGTCCATGGCAAGCTTCATACACGACCTTTCGTAAAAAAAAGAACTGTGCCGGAAGCTTGAAGATTTCTACTTTCCAGCAAGGTTTTAATTTCCTTCCTAGACCTACTATTCGAAAAAATTCCCCGTTGTGATCATTTTGTAATCACCCCCCACGACACCGAAAAATCAACCCCTCCGAGGCCAGGAAACCTCCAGTTGGCTCGAAGACTTTGGTATGCTTCTGAAACACATGTTTTCGTCAAGCATATCAGGTAATAGGCCATTGGGCGAAATTGGCATCACATATGCAATGCGCCATGCATGGGGCTTTCACGCAGGTGTTTGAAAGGTGTAACTTCTAGATAGGTGGGCCTTCCTCCAATTGCCAAAGCATATGTGGCTCCTGGCAATCAGAAAAGTCCGGGGAATGTATCATTGTCTGTTTAATCGGGTCCAGTCGTAAGCCCTTTCCATTGTTAAATTCATGGTGCCCTTGTGGACGGTGATCGTAGCTCCTATCATCGCCCCTTCCTCGTACGTATTGTCAGTATGCTACACCAGCGCCAGAGTGCTGGACGTGCTTGGGACGTACGTAGGTACTGCGACCCCCCCCCGCTCGACAGCAAAATTTTGTAAAAAAAACCAGAAACTTTTTTGGGAAAAAATAGACAAAAAGTGGTAGGAGGTTGGAAAAATCTAGGGAAGAGGTAACGTGGGGAGGGGGGGTCGTACTTGAAGATGGAATTAGGGGGGGGTCGTATTTTTCAGGAAATGATCACAACGCAATGGCGTGCCCTGCCTCGGACAAGGTGGGTTCCCCCACAAACAAGACAGGGGAAGATGCCGCCTGGCATCTTACAGATTGGGCGCCAGTCTGTAGCATTTCTCTGGGTATTCCTACTTTCTGCCTCGGCTTCTTCGGCTTCACTCGCCACCGCAAATTGCTACTCGTGAACGTCGTCACTGAGATTCCAATTAACTCCTCCCCTGTTCTCATTCTGCTGGATCAAATTCCTGCAGATGAAACTTCATATTCAGTCGGTTCTCAACGCTCAATAAAGAAGCAGTTGCAAACCGCCCACAAAGGAGCTCTAGCAGTCTACTGCCGGCCTCACATTGGTTATAAACGTAATGTGTACCGCTAAGAACAGCCCTTATAACGTGTGAGATAGTTCCGAAGTAGTAACTAGTAGTGAAGTTCCAGAACAAACAAACGGACTCTGCCGATCGCCAGATCCTTCAAATCAGTCGCAAAGTTTCGCGCTGAATCTTGTGAAAGTATAGTAGATCTCCTTTCCTTCTGAGAAGATAATTGCACGATGTCGTGGATATTCTACACAATACTGTTCGTATCGCCACAGTCCGAAAGGCCGGCGTCAGGTGGCAAGGGATGAGGCTCACTTGTAGTTTGCAACCACTCAGGCTAAGAAAATAACCAGTGGCTAGGGAAACACACAGGTAAGATTATTCCCAGGGTTTGCGATCTTACTCCGTCGGAGTTGGGCAAGAGAATCGTAAATAGCCGCTTTCCCGCGCACGGCAATGTGCGCGACGTTTTTTTCAATTTGCGCTACCTTTTCGCTTGGAGCATCAGATTTTTATGTAGTTTAGGTCATTGTAGGCACTCATGTCTATTTTCGGTAATACATAGCGCATTCTCGACCAGTACCACCTGGAATCGTACTCATTAGCAAGCGCGACGTGTCGCAGCACGCTCAGTGCGCGGCGGATTACGATTCTGTTGCCACATACCCGTCGGATAGCAACTATTCAAGTCGTACTCTCCTTGGCAGACAATTATGCGCTTATGAGATAAGCGAGCCACACACAGCGTGTGTAATTAGGAGAACTTTTAGTTGGTTCGCGCAGCCCTCGGTTCAGGACGGCACACTGTCTTTGGTGCAAATCGGCCATCTTAAAAAAACTGGTATTATTAACGCTTCAGTGCTCAGCACGAAGTATCCACGGCGGGTTTGCTGAGTTGTGGGTCCATCTTGCGTTGCTTCATCTAAGGCTGATTAGTTGTCTTTGCTGGCTGCAGTTTCGGCCGAATCGCCTTCTTCAAAGCCTGGAAGGACCGAAACGAAAGAAGCGTTTTTACACTGATGTCTACAGGGGGGGCCAAAAAAAAGTCATTCCGGCCGAGTCACATATGAGCGAAGTTTTCGCAGCCCAGACAGAGGAAGTGGATATGAGTACCAGGGCGGAAGATACCCAAGATCTTCCTCTATAAGCAGGAGCCGGCTGCCGCCATTCACCTTCATGTACACCAAAATATGAAGTCATCTCCAGTCGCGGCCTGAGTGGAGAACGCCTTTGGAATTCACGTGGCCTCCAAACAGCTGCGGAACTTCTTGAATGGAATCACCTGGAGACCAGTACTCTTGATCTGCAAGACCCCAACATCGAGCAGCTCCGGCAACGTCGCTACGGTCCAGGACATCATCTTCACCCCATTCACCAAGGCGCGGGTTGATGGTGTGGACCGGCCGTACCTGGAATGGGAAGACCGATATTTTCTTTGTAGACCCCGACTGAAGGTGAGCGCTGGCGGTTACATCAAGTAACTCGAGAAGGATATCCTCCCTACATGTGGTCGCCCGTACCTTCTTGGAGACCTTGTGCTGCTACAGGTTTGGGTGCCACCACATGGAATCGAAGGGTTTTGGAAAAACTCCCGCCTACTTCGAATGGAAGGGCGTTTCGTACCTGATGAAGATGTAATATTGAAATATGTCCCCTGACCTAACCCACTCAATTACCTAGTTCGGGCGGAGCTCAACAGGGTGGTCTACAGTGGCGGAGAAATCAACGATCTCGCTCAACTCCGGTACCCACTCACTTTCGCGCGGCCGAATCTCTCGATGGCGCTCCTCCAGAAGGCTGTGGCGGAACATTATTATAGTATTTAATCTGCTCTTTAATCACCTGTATCACCTGTGCTCCCGTTGATCATCGAGTTCCTCGAGCGGGCGCCAGTAACGTCTCCATTCGTCCCTGCAACGTGCAAGAGTTGCCCAATGAACTCTCTCAGCTCGAGGGACACGATGAACTTCATACCATTCGTTCAGAGCTTTCACGAAGAAGTCTGACCATCGCGTAGGCGGTCTTCCAGGCGTTCGCTTGACATCCCGTGGAATCCAGTCGGTGACTGCTCTGGTCCAGCGGTCGTCCTCGAAACGCATGACGTGTCCGGCCCACCTGATCTTCGAAACCTTGGCAAATGCGGCGGCGTCTCTGATCTTCGATCGTTGGCGGAGTGCGGAGCTCCGGATTCCCTCTCTCACTTGCGTGTAGCGGGAAACTCCGAGCATCGCCCTTTCGATGGCGCGTTGAATAACACCGACCGCATGCTCATCCTGCTTTCGTAGAGTCCAAGTCTCTGAGGCGTACGTCAAGGCAGGAAGGACCGCGGAATCGAAGAGGTGGGCACGGAGCTTGGTGTTCTTCGTCTTCTTCGCTACTCCCTCGATGTTCTTGAAGGCTCCCCAAGCCGCTCGCTTCCTCCTGCTCAGCTCTGGAGCTAGGTCATTCATCATATTGATTTCACGACCTAGGTACACATAGCTAGAGCATTCAGAGATGGTCGTTCCGTTGAGCGTGAATGGGGCATCAGATACCAATCCGTTTCTCATGAACATCGTCTTCGTTAGGTTCAGCCGTAGACCGATT
This sequence comes from Cooperia oncophora, assembly GCA_036418165.1. NCBI lineage: Eukaryota > Metazoa > Nematoda > Chromadorea > Rhabditida > Trichostrongylidae > Cooperia > Cooperia oncophora. The sequence continues at coordinate 14,706 of MU914460.1, forward strand.
CTTCCACACGCGCAGTCGAATTCAGCCAGCATTCGTTCCGCTTGCTCGATGTTTGGCGTTATCAAAACGATGTCGTCAGCAAAGCGGAGATGGTGTAGTTGCCGACCGTCGATCTTCACTCCCATGTCTTCCCATTCCAGTTGACGCATGACGTTCTCGAGAGAGGCGCTGAAGAGCTTGGGCGAGATGGTGTCGCCCTGTCGGACCCCTCTCTTCACATCAATGATGATCTCCTTGTAGAATGGTGAAATCTTGGTCGTGAAGTTGCTGTAGAGCTCACGAAGAATCCTGATGTACTGAGTAGGAATACCCTGGTTGCCCAGGGCTTCGATAACCGCTTCTGTCTCAACGGAGTCGAAGGCTTTCTTCAAGTCGATAAACGTGAGACATAACGGCATCTTGTACTCTCGCGATACTTCAATGAGCTTCGTTACCGTGTGGATGTGATCGATCGTGCTGAATCCTCTTCGAAACCCTGCTTGCTCGCATGGCTGTCCTTCGTCTAGTGTTCTGCCAATCCTTCAGGGATGATCGTGTGAAGAGTTTGTAGACTACAGACAGCAGGCAGATTGGGCGATAATTGCCAATGTCGTACAGGTCTCCCTTCTTGTACAGCAACACAGTCTTGCTGGTTTTCCACGAGGTGGGTACCTTGCATTCCGACAGGTAGCGCGTGAAGAGTCGAGCCAGAGTTTTGACGAGAACTGGCGGAAGATTCTTCAGATGTTCGGGTCTGATCCTGTCGGGACCGGGTGCCGTACGATTCTTCACCGACGAGATGGCGTGTCGGACTTCGGAAGAGAGAACTGCAGGAACGACATATCCATCCTGCTCCAAGCGGTATGGTTGCAGGTGGACGTGGCTGTCAAAGAGATCCGAGTAGAAGTCGTGGATGACCTTCTCCATTGCCCTTCTGGATGCGGTGATTGTTCCATCCGGACGTCGGAGGGCGGTCATCTTAGTCTTACAGTTGGCGAAGTCGCGGCGGGCGTTGCGTACGCTCTTCCCAGCCTCTGCGGCTTCCACCAGTACTGCTGCTCTTCTCTCCTTGAGGTCTTCCTTTATCGCTTCTCTGCATAGCTTCGCAAGCTCAGACGTCAGCTGGTAATTGCCTGCGGCTCGTGCGGCTCCACGTTGGCGAATCAGCTCGAGAGTTCCCAGAGATAGACGCTTCTTAGTCATCTTGGAACCCTCTGACCTCTTGGCGCAGTCGTGAAGATGTGCAACAAGCCGTTCGTATTCCTCGTCGATGTTGTCAATGACAGAATCCTCCCAGAGCCTAGCGAGAGAAGTGAAGTGATCCCAGTTGATGGTGGTCTTGGGGCTTCGCTTCTTGAACTTTGCGGCTCTCTCTCCTCGCATCGAAAAGCGGAATCTTGCGCGAAGGAGACGATGGTCGGATCCCGTGTAGAACTTAGGGACAACAGCGACATCGGTCAGGCAAAACCTTCGATTGCAGATGATGTGGTCGATCTCGTTATGGAATTGTCCACCAGGAGACTCCCATGTCCAGCGTAGAGAGTAGGGCTTCTGGAACTGCGAGTTACCATGGATGGTGTGGGTCGACATGATAAACTCAGACAGCCTTTCACCCTGCTCATTCCACTCCGTTCCGTGAGTTCCGATGTGAAGTTCTTCAGCCGTTCTTCTTGGTCCGATCTTAGCGTTGAAATCACCGACGATGACCTTGAAGAAGGTATGATCTTCCTTGTAGAACTTCTCCAATTCCATATAGAACGCTTCGAGCTCATCCTCGTCGTAGCTTGATGTTGGTGCGTAGGCGACGAAGATTGTCAAAGCTGGAGTTGAACCACATCTTCTCAATCGCAAACGTCCGATTCGGGTCGTCAGACTTTCGTACGAATCGATGTTCATGGCCAAGTGCGTGTTGACGAGGACGCCCACACCGCCAACGCCTCTGCTGTCGCATGTTCCGAGGAACAGTTCTTCTCCAGTCTCGTACACGGCGTGTAGCGGGCGATGCCTCCTCGTCTCGGTCAGTCCGATGACGTCGTACTTGATCTTCCTGGCTTGCAACATCAGATCTTCGATGTGAGCTTCCGTTGCAAGCGTCCGTGCGTTGAAAGTACAGATCGTCATCCTAGTCCTGGGCGACTTAAATCTCCGTTGGCCCTGTGATTTTAGCAGCCTCGTCCGAGCGGTCCCAGCCGACGTCGCCCTGTCGGTGGTTCCCTCAGCTTCAGGGGAATGAGGCCCATAGTTGTTACTGTTTTCGGCGAGAAGAAAATTGACCACGCGTAGCTCGCCAGGCTCTAACGTGGCACCCTCCGCATTGGTACGTTTTTGGAACAGTCCAAAACCGTTCACCCCACGCCACCGATGACGGCTGGCGGCATATAGTATTTGATGTGCTCTTTAATATGGTAGTAAAAATGTCCGATAAAAATTTAATAAAGTGTAACTTATAGCGCCTTGAAAGTCATGGAGGCAAAATGACTTTTTTTTGGCCCCCCCTGTATTTCGTGCGGCAGGGCACGATCACGGGCGAGGACCACAATACAATGTGAGATTCGGTAGCAAATGCTAAAAAAAAGAATAGGAGAGCGTGTGTGGGAATGAAAAATGAACTCATGCCCGTCTCTTCACTAAGTTTTTGTCTTCATAACGTGGTGGGAAAAAACGTTGGGAATGCGGTCCTAATTGGAAACCATTAGCGTTCCGCCGTTCTCCTCCGGGTGTACGGACTACTTGAACTCACTCTCTATAATCACGGCATTTTTCATTTTTCAGTTTTTTATGCGCTCCTACTTCATATGGCGTTCTATTACCACTGTGACCTTACTTATTCAAACTTTTCAGGAATGATGAGTGACTCGCTCAGTTGGAGTCCTGCACTCTTGAGAAAGCCGATCGTCAAACTCGCGAAATACTTTTTGCAGCTTTTCGGCAGCCGCTATCAATTACCCCTCTGCACACAAGATTTAGGAACAGGGTGCAAAAAGATCGAGTAGTCACGTAACCTGAGCGATCCCGCCTTGTTGCGAAAGAGGTGAGGGGAAGCTAACTCGAGCCTTTTTTAACGGGCCGTCCCAGTCAGTAGTTGTGCGCAAGCCGACAAACCAAAAATGGATGGTAGGTGGAAACTGACGTTTGCAATGAGGAGCAAACCATCTGTAGCGCTCTTGATGCTTTTGGCTAGTTGGCCAAGGGAATACTCAGTCAGAACGTGAAACGTTTATTATTTACACGTCTGACAAACAGAATCGAATAATACAGATCTCAACGAGCTTATATACAGCGAGTTTGGGCGGTGCTAAGATACAGTGTCGGCAGGCGGCACTGAACAAAGAGGATGAAAAGGGCGCACCGCGCTCAAGGGCTTATCAGAGTTACCTACACGATTACTCACTCAAGATACCGCGGCGCGTCATGTCTGCGGTATCATCTCTCTTAAGAGCTGTCTTATCTATGAGCACGCCTAAGCTAATATGCCGAACTAACTCACTAACATTCAATCCTAGAAGACAGTCCTATTATGTCATATGAAAGGTTGTGAATCCACAAAAAATGGCCTGTTTACGCGATCTGTTTCCCCATATCTGTTGCAGACCTTCCTAAACGACGTTGTAGAGGTGGCGAGTCCCAGGGAACATACTACGTTCAGGGAGAGCTTCGGGCAAACACCTGCTTCGACTGTAATGCTAACTGTGTCAAATTACACTTGAGCTGCAAACATGACCAATTCACAATCTCATAGCTACGACGCCGCCCCACTGAAAGCTACTAGCCCCGGAATTCTTCACTGCTGGTGTGAATTGCTCACCCTTATGAACCTCCCTTAGCGTGGTTAAAGCGGCGGTAGTAGCGAGCTAGTTTGCAACCCGGCCTAGTTCGAGCATCAAAGACACATCCGGAAGTATGTATATCTCTCACTCGATGTGGCCCCTATCTGCATCCTTCCCCGATTAGTATGACGAGGGGCATTCCAAGAATTCATCGGTAGCGGACTAGGCATTGCTGATAACAGGAATGAAGCGTTGATTCTTATATGGCTAGAGCTGTGGGTGATCGTAGTTCACTGCGCAAAAGGCGGTTCTCTTCAGGAGGTACTCCCAGTTTTGCACAGAGGGTCCTCCGAGCGTCAACTCCTCTCCATACAGCTGACTTGATTTTGATTTTTGCCCGAAAGATTAGAGCGTCCGTACTGCGTTCTGGCTCATTTCCGGTCTCCCTGGCGAAAAAGCACAGAAAACGAAAGCATCCGTCCAACAAGTCATTTTAAATCACGCAACTGCTAATTTCTTCGCTCGGCGAGTTTGTGGAGTTGCTCCTTGCAATACTTCGCTTGTATTGTGCAAGTATCAACGGCAAATGCGGAACAGTCAAATCCAAAATTAAAGGAAATTGCTGCACTTCGACAAAAACCGTCAGCGATGCAATATAAGAGTAGTAGCCTGTAAATGGGATGTTCCTTAGGCGCGCGCTCACGTATGGCCGCTAATTCATGAACCTCCTGAAGCCTAACTGGCTTCATTCAGACTGAGAGGATGAGTCTCATTTTTCCATTTTTTTCCCTTTTGCAGTGAGACTTCATTGGAGAGCGATTCATACGATTCATATGCCACGGTGAGACCACCACCACGACACGGAAATCCCTGAAATTCCTCCAAATGTTAGGGCCAGTGGCACAATAAATCACGAAAACATGTAGGATTAATAAGCCTAGTCAGGCAGGATTCGGTGCCCCTGAGCAGGCGCTGCGTGGCGCCTTTCTTAAGTAAGGTACCCTTATAGTGCCCTATCAAGTATGCAACATACTGCCCGAACGCCCACCGTTCCCGTACTAGAGGTAGAGGGATTTAACTCGATGACACTAATGACAAGATAACATATTGAAATTATGAAACGAACTGTTTTGTAGCTTCGCCTTTTTTCAAACCATGGGGAATTCAGGTTCCCCTTTTGCTTTTGCTTGTTGTAAGCACACTAACAATAAGAATGCATTCCTGATACTACGAGAAAAGCATGGAGCAGATCTTTTACTGCAAAAAAAGGGGCAGGCGTTTGTGTTTTACTACAGGGATCATATTTCCACTTTTTCTTACCAAGTAAGCAAGTACATATCCTCGAGTCTTGCGTAGCTCGGGTTCCTTCTCTTTCTAATTACAAAATCGCAAAGCTTGAACTTAAGTCTCTTGCGGAGAAGTCTGCCCTTTGAGAGTGACCTTCCTCTTACAAGGGGGAAAGGCAAATGCAAACCAGGTGAGTGTCTTTCAACCTTCTTAATGAAGTATATGATGTTGTGCTTTTCAAGGTTTTTAGGTGGAACAATCTCTTCGACGGCCTGACGTTTCGACGTGATGTTTCGTTCGCAAGGCCAATGAAGTGTTTTCTCAGTTTGTAAAATGTGGCACTAGCCTATCTCAAATGCCTGAATCCACTACCCAGCGCTTCAGTGTTAATAACCAACGAGAATCGGGAATTATTCTACGCCGGTTGCGGGTGGGAAAGCGTGTAAGCTTTCCTTAATTATATAGCAGAATGTCTGCATATGGGCAAAAGTCTAACCCCAGGCGGGAGTTCGAATCCGCACCTCACGCTTTCCGGGCGAGTGCGCTATCCGTTACGCCACCAGGGCCGCTCTTACCCTCTCAGCTTAACGGCTTTATGCCGTAGCCTTACAGCACTCAAGGTTTAACATGGTGGTTTTAGCATGGTCTGAAAACTGTGGAGCCTCCGGCCTAGCGGTCATTGCCGATATCTAACGATTACGGCTGACCGGCACAGTGTGACCGGCTGTGAGTTCTGTAATTTGCTACGTCATACAAGCGGCGTTAACTGAAAGGGTATGAGCGCCCTGTGCGCAAACGGGGGAGGGTGAGAAGCACAGGCTATGGTGACTCGCGAAAGAGTGAAGATTCGGTTCGAGTCGTTGCTTGAGGTCAGACTTTTGCCCATAACTCAGCACTTGTGATAACTTTCGGAACGCGAACTGCGGCGTTAAACAGCAGTTATTTTCATAGAAAAACACTTTTCCTCATGTTGCGTACATGGTGGCGAAAGACGGATGGGCGATGAACAAATTGTTCCACTTGAAAACCTCGAAAGGCATAGCATCACACACTGAACAAAAGAAAAACTAGCATTCCGAGGTTACAAGAAGAGAGAAGCCTGAGGACTCCTCCAGAAACTCAAATAAGGGACGACATGTGGGAAGATGATTGCGTTTTTCCGCCTTCTCGAGCAGGCTTTTTGCGTTGCAGAGAAGCAGGGCACTTTATTAGGCTGATTTTGTATGAATCTTCCTGCATGGTTTCATTAGCTGATGAGAAAGAGGCTTTCTTAAGAACGTATCAACGAAGTCAAAGTCGATGCGCTTTCACCTATTTTCAGGACTTGGAGTCTCCCACATTGTATAGCACGGAAATTATTATTCGGTGAACATTATTATCGTTACCGTCTTAGCAGATCTTTTGGAAAAGTAGCTTCAATAACCGAGATGGCCTTGATAACAACGAAGAACATTTTGACTCACAGGCTCGCTCGTTCTTTGAGCATGGAATCGGTTCCCTCCCTGCAGACTGGCATAAAGCGACAGATAGTGATAGTGAATATATCGTCGACTGATATTTGCTGGTTAGCAATGAAATCTTAAGGGAACAAGAAGCAGGATTCTGACAGGAACTTAGGTTACAACCTAATAATTTTTTTTGGTTCTTGGTGAATACGATTACTACTTACTGAATATTAGAAAGCAAACGAAGGCGTGATTTGATTTGCCTTGCTCTATGAATTGGCATATGATTTATTTTACCGTGGCAATTGCAGTGAACTCAAGAGTACATATTGATAGCAAAAATCGAATGCAACATATCTCACATGATGAAAATGGGAGCAGTACATTCTGTGCCTCACTGAGAATTGAGCCAGTGACGCAACCTACAGCAGAAACGCTCGATAGCGGAATTTTTCTTGAAAGCTTCTCAGCATCTCAATGCATCCGAGTAGCGATACGAATCCAGCAATCTCTGTGAGCCCAAATAGGCAAGGACCAACTTCCATAAAGCAGCTTCTTCCCAAGTGTGAAAAAGGATCGCGGGATGACTTGCTCTTGCGTTAACCAGTATTGCAGGTAATAATGGCTAGTAGGAAGAGCCAGCAAAAAGTTCAGGTAAGGTGGTTAGAAACAGAAGTGTATGTGCTTGTTGACTGGCCCGTGAGGAACAAAGAAGAGGGAATAGTCGAAAACGTCCCAACGTCCCAGATAAGGTCTTACTTGTGCCAAGCAAGAGATAGAGAATCGGTGTGGATATCGTGTGAGAGGCCAGACAAAGCAGCGAGAGAGCATGCAGACGAACAAGACAGCAGACAAGACATCTATCAACGTTGGGCGGAGTCACTTGAGCAACCTTGGCCTTAACGCCGCTACTTCAT